>JAVTVY010018636.1:0-70856 GCA_036873755.1 Hanleya hanleyi
GAGCCGGTGCTAGGGGCTGTGTGGATACTTCATATTCTTCACATGAACAGCTGCAATAACAGCGAGGCTGAAATACTAAGGCTAAGTCCACCGTATTTTCGGGTCTGAGGTCTGAATGTGAGGTGCCAAGAAAAGCTTGTGGTTGAGTCATATGGTTGCTTTTTAGTCGCCCGACGTCAATTTGTCCCACCTCTTGCATATTGCTCCAACTTATCACATATATATACATCTCAGTTTGCCGAGACTGACCTGATATTTGCAAAAATGGACAGAAGAGGGGTCCACAAATACTTGGCGGCAAGATAACGCAGCCTTACAATGCAACTGGATTTTAGCTAAGTTTTGTTTTTGGCTATAACGTCTGAGACTGTTCAATCTAATTAAAATTAAATCCTATCTGCTCCCCCATTTGGATATGTCGCTTCACGCTTAAAACTAAAGTGTTGAAACTTACTCGTACGGTGTTGAAATAACCCTTTAACTGTGCCCACAGGGACTGCTCTTTAAGTGTTGTCCCTGTGGACACAATTAAAGGGTTATTTCACCACTTTACGAGTAAGTTTCAACACTTTAGTTTTAAGCGTGTTGAAGGATCGAACAGGCGTACAATAACTCGAGTGACAACCAATCCTGAAAACACTTCATAGTGCTTTGAAAGGAACATTAATGATAGAGAATTTTTGGTTGGCTCAGTCGACTTAAACGCCGCGCTGGTGAGGTATCTTTTCATGTTTCCGCGGTCCCGACATTGCGGCACCATAATACGTGGTAGATATATGGACTGGTCTTTGGTGTAAACATTAGGGTAAACGAACACGGTGACCCTATCTCCCCTCCCCGACTGTAAGTGGATTAGTCCAGATGCGACCATGATGTCATAATGCTATTAAATATTCATGGTAAGAACAGAACAGAACACCAATTCAATTGAAATACTTAAGATTCTATATTGCGACATGTACGATTGGGGAGCATTGATAGGATATTAATGTATTAAGATTGTGGGTTGTTTGGATATCATGTGTTTTCACATAGTGTTCAAATGAACATCGCATTCAAAGCGTGACTGATACTCTGGACACGACTTGGAATTCATTTTGATAAAGAATAATGATCAGTGATTAGGAGTTTATGTATAGAACATCATTATTTCTTGCTGACACCATTGGAAATTGTTTTTCTTGTATTTATTTCATACACATTGAAATTGAGGTTAACTGTCATATGAAATAGGTATTGCGATTATTGAAGCGGAATTTCTTCATGGACTGCGGCTGATTATTCAATCTTGATATCGGATCTGACACTTGCTAGTGATATAACTATTGTATTGACGAATTCATATATATTGGGCCTTCCTTTTCGTAATTTTTATTTGCCTTTTGTACAAAAGGATGGCATTGGAATTTTTGTTTTTGTTTGTCAATATCAATTCAGCATCACAGTGTAATAGAACTTTCCCATAATGTACATCTAGCTTCAAGAATGGAACCAAAAAACTGACAAGTATCCATTTTCGAATGAGACTGAGGTACACATTTTCAATATCCGCCATCCACATTAGCTTTGATGTGGATGTTATACGAATTCGATCTTTGGGGTCTGCCTTTCGTCTTCTCTCAATACTTTCTCACCTAAATCCATTCCTTTCATTTCATCTAGCAAATTAACTGGTTTTCTCTAATTAGGTATCGCAACATTGGTGATACTAGAAAAGTTGAATCGATCTTCTTTCTGGATGTCCAAAATTTCGACATGACACTGATGGAGTTAGCAAATGCAAGCGGCAACTTTATAGACCCGTTCTTGGTTAATAATTGACCACTAGCTAGATGCAAGCGGCAACTTTATGTAAAGCCGTTGTTGGATAAGAATTGATCACTAGCAGCTAGATGATAATCCTTAACCTAAGTCGAGCAGAGTTTAACATGTGTGAAACATATTAAACACATACCATAATTAATGGCAACATTAAAGGGCGGTGAAAAACGAAGCCGGCGTACTGACAAGAAGTCATATTACCCCACCGACAAATATACTGACTGCATATTTCTAAAAACATCACAAGAACCAAAAGTGACCCCTCTGATGATTTTTATCTCAACCACGCTTTTATTGTGACTGTTCATGTGGATATATTGAATGGCATGGCCACTCGACCCCTAACACCGACTTGGGCGGTATTAGATATAAATATTTCAGAGCGACGATGTAATAGCCCTGTAATACTGACTATGCTGATTCCTCGATTTGCTCAACTAGTATCCAACTACAAAGTGTTGAAAACTTGACCTCTCTAGACCCAAGTGTGAAGAAGATATCGAAGCATAATCACCCCTACCCCCATTCTTTGTTTGTTTTTGTGTTCCTCAGAGAGCATTGGGAGAAGGCATCATGCGACCTTATTCATTATCGTAGACGTCAACACACGGTTCCAAGTAAGCCATGCAATCATGGTCTTAAATACACACATCAAGCAAAAGCTAACAGGGTAACAATTTTCCGTTGGAAAATTACCACAAAAGGTCCAGAGAAAAAATACTTCCATGGTGATAATAACGACATAGTGACACCAATATTGAAGATAATCGGAATCGGATTGCTTTATCTGCATGGTCCGTACACAGACTCAATATGTGTTAAATTTCATTGCGTTAGGTTAGGGGAAAAATAAAATATTAGAACGTAATCACGCCTACCCCTATTTCGGCTTCACATTTCTCATGCTCTGGTGCCGTTAACCATGGCTATGCTGCATCACTGAAATGCATATTAGATGGTTACACCAGGTCTAGAACTAACGGAGAGACGATTATCTTTCACAAATACAAATCAGGCGGAATGCAAAAAGAGTTTCTGCAACTTTAAAACAAAAAATCGAGTCTCATTTCTAAAAAATATCGAGGAAAAATATATCCTCCAAGTTATGAGGTCATCATGACGTAACAAACGTAAAAGGCGTTACTAGGATTACGTTATCTAATAGAACATTATTCAGAGGTCAGGTATGGGAAGTTACAGAGAGTTTAGGGAAAGAATAAAAAAGTTATACGTTCATAAATACCCCTACCCCCATCTTAGAGTTAATTTTGTCTTGTTCAGACAGCGGTGAAGAAATGCATGCTGTGATATTAGGCACCACCGTAGATGCCTACATCAGGTCTAAAACTGACCAGCAGATGATACTCGTTCATAAACAGTGGTCAAACTAAATCTACGCGGGGTGGGGGGGTGCTACGAAAATCTTATTTAGACCCCTTTTTACGATCTGGCTACCGGACTAATCTCCAGTGGCGTGGAATGGACCGTTACAGACTTCAGCCCCTATGGAGGGACATAGAATGCCGAAAACAACGATGGTATCTACGATGGTACTACGCTGTGCCGAGACTATTTGTCTCATTTCGGCATTGCGCCGTGATAAATGGGTGGACGTTCCACCATCCTCAAGGAAACCTGATCACCAGGCTTGTATCTGGAAGAGAAAGCTCTCGTATCGTCCATCACTAGTTGAAACGTTGGTGCCGCCAAAGACGGTTTTGGTGAATCCAGCGATCGAGAACCATCTCGTCCACGGCCTTCGGAGCGATTCGCTCGATAATGGTCATTTTTACCGCATGTCCAGCACATTGGTGTCCAATCTCAGTTATCGTATGGTCGTTGTCGGCGACGCCTATCTATCGACTGGTATCATCGTGACCGTTGCTGTCGCGGAGATACAGTGTTTCGCTGAAGCAGCTCTAATAACCGCTTCATTTCTCTTAGCTGCTGAATCTCCGTTTCTATTTTGTTCTCGCCATGAACAGCTCTGGTTGTTGCCCATGTTTCATGCCGACGATATGTCTTGAATGCTTCCATCTCAACAGCCGCATGTACCGCCGCATCCAAACTTTTAGGTCTTGTCTGCCAGACTTGGAATCTTAACTCATCGCCGATTGCGTCCAGGAATTGATTCTTGGCAGGGGTGTCATGGATGTCGTCTCCGGCATCAGGATAAACCAGTTGTGCCAGGTGGATTAATGCCTGGGCCAGCCCGGGGGGGGTCTTCATCTCTTCCGTGGTGCCTGGACTCAAACTGCGACTTGTACAGGTTCATCTGATTCGGAGGGGCAAAGCGCTTCTCCAGGGCTTCCTTTAAACGGTCGTAGTCGGTACTCCCCGGTGCAGACTTAAGGCTGGTTAGTACTTGCTGTGCTGACCCCCTTAAAGCGACGGCTATGTATTGACCCTGTTGCTGGTATGTCCACCCAGTCATTACGATGCAATGCCCGAAGTGAGCCAAATAGTCTCGCCACGGCGTGGTACCGTCGTAGGTACCGGCCTTGACCATCGTTGTTTTCGGCAGTCTAGGTCCCTCCATGAAGGTTGAGATCCATAACGGCCCATTCCACTTCACTGAAGATTATTCATCCTGACTTCTTCTTGGGGGGCGACCTGTCTTGCCTCAGTCCCGTCCCGGATAGGCTTCGTCTCGACCCCGTAACAGTGTCGCTGCCGCTCAACGTCCTCTTTCCAGTCCGGCTGGACCAGAATAGCTGCAATCTTTACGATTCTAATGAGACATCTCGTCATCGACGTTCCGGGTCTTCAACATCGTGGACACTTGATACATCATGGAGGTCACCGAAGTACATAATGCGTTAATGGCGTCACGCTGGTCTTCTACCTCTCGTCTCAGGTCATGTATCTGCTGTTCATCTTCCGGCTCACGTCTCCAATCTGTCAACTCATCTTCAGCATCCGTCTCTCCCATAGGTCGGGGCGTCAGGTCGGCCTGTGCTGCCACTGCACGGATTCTAGTTCGTGCGTGGACAATTGAGGAAGATTTTCATAACGTAGAGTTCATGTTGTTGATCAACCGAAACCGACGTCTCTTTCCATCTCACTTCGATCCCAAGGACTCGGCGTTGTGGAGAATTTCCGTCCGGCTCCTCTTCCATCAGGTGGTTGGCCCATGGCTCCCGATCGTCGTAACGCGGCGCCGAAATCTTCAGTCATATTCATGGCTGTCTGGTCCGGATCCATTCTATCCGCCAGGCTTGGTCTCATTTCCATAGTCTCTCAGATATTAGCCATTCCGCCACAGCCACCAGTTAAAACGTTTCGTAGGGAGGATGTTTCAGATCCACAAGAGAGTGCGCAAGGTCCAAAAGACAAACTGTCAGGCTACCGTGAACGCACTGGTGCACTGATCTTGGCCAACGAGGGAGTTCGATTCAACCTGTCACCTTGTCTGGATCGAGGAGGTTGGAAAGGGAGACCTGTAATGACAACCAAAGCAAATTACTAAATACTGACATATAGTTCTATAAGCAGGTACACAGGATTCAGATTGCGGTAGCGTATATTTCATGAAAAGAAGATCCCTGATCGATGAATTATATTCACCTGTACTCTTATAGTTATCTTTAACTGAAGTCCAATATAATAGAAAGTGATATACAAAATATCGCGGAAGTCCTAGCTAAATCGCGATCAGGCCTGGTCACAGCCACAGTCTGGTCACGACCGGTTCCTTCTTGGTTGGCTCCAGCGTCTATCTTCCTTCCCCAGGTCTTCGTGGTTGGATCCAGCGTGTTCCTTCTCCTAGTATTCGTCCACTCCCGTATGGATGGACTTTTAATCTTATCTCGTCTCACACAACCTAGCCGCACGGTGGTTAAGTCCGGCGTCTGTCTTCCTTCCCCCGGTCTTCTTCGCTTCGTCTGGATGGACTTCTCGTCGTCGTCGTGCCTCGTTTTACACGACCTGGCCCCTCCAAGCATTGGAAACTGTCAATGGGTGCGGACGGCCTGGGCACGACAGTACTCTCACAGTACAAAGAATTCTACGGCACCGGCCCGTCTCTCTGTAACACCGCGAGACTAACCAACTGCACCGCTCAGCACAGCAGCAGACGGCACCTCTCGTAGGAGTAAACCCCAGTCTTCAGGCGACCCAGCTCACGGCGACTCACTGCGCGGCCCGGCTCCAAGGACGAATCATCAAGGCTAGAGTTCACGGCTACACGCTCCACATAGGAACTGGCAATACGGACATCGGTAACACACAGCGGATGGGTAGGCACCTGGTCTAGGAACTATCTTCTACTACTATTGTATGGTCATCCACAATAGGTGGGCATCTGGTCAAGGATTCCCCCTTTTACTACTACTGTATGGGACAGTATTGATAAATGATTGGCCGTGAATTATATAACGTATGCACATGGCTGTGGGAGACTGTATGCGTATGGGTGCGTGAAGGCATAATCGTTAAATGTACGATTTATTGAGTAGGTGTTTATATATATCAAGCTCTAGACTTAAGCCTCTGGCTTGTGAGTTTTAGCGTGAATGTATTTCAACCTGTCGGTTGTGTGTTCAAGTACGTGTGTGCCTGAATAATTGTTTATGTAGGATCTGTGATTAATTTGATTTAGCTGCGCCTTCACAGGGACGAGCATCCCCTACCGGCTACAGCTACATCGATACCATTAACCCTAGTGCTGTACCCGCACGACTGTGCGATACGTTCGAGTCAGGTAGAGATGAAGTTAAGGTATGGCCACGCTGGCAACACTAAGGCAGTTAGTTATTTCCCAGAGCTAGACCCGCACGACTGTGCAATACGGTTGAATCGGGTAGAGATGAGATTAAAGTAAACGCAGCCCGGACATGTGAGTGTGTGCTATTAATTCGGCGGCGGCTCTTATCCAATTCGGCTGCCTGGTCACGGCCCTTCTCGGATCGGCGGCGGCAATGTTTAAGATTTCTTCTCCCCAATATCTCATGTCGTCTTCGCTCCTCGAGATGCCTGTTAGACTGTTTCGTTTTAGCGAGAGCTTGTCTTATATAGGCATACCGCTCTTCTGCGGATAAAGGTAGAAACAGAAGTCGACGATGCCAGCCCCCTCTTTTATGTCATTTTACAGCACTCTCCGATCAGTTTATCTGAACTTCGCTGGAAAAATATGGCTATGGAGGAAAAACTCATGATTCATAACGGACGTAATTGGTAAATCTCAGCTTTTAACTCTCTCTAGTTAATTTACACGACGAAATCAAAGTTCAGTGTCCTACATTTGCATATCGCTCCAACACTTCCGCATTACTGGCTGACGTCATCAACAACGAAGTAAGCGAGCTTCACCAGGGTCCCTTTCGCCGTCTCAGCTGATCGTTTGAGGTAATTTCATCGGGATTTCGAGGCATTGTCTCCAGGATCATTGTAATGTATTCTAGGAAAACAGTACAGCGTTGAATTCCATCAGGTAAGTGTACCGCACACGTAAACACAATATCTCTTTCCCTTTCAACTATAGTCATACGTCAGCTGTGATCTATTAAAGGTGAACCCAAGGGGTCCCTGGCATTTCTGCACTTTCTTTACCATATATTTTGCCCAATTTTATTAGGCCAAAATTAACTCATCAATGCTAACCATGTCAAGTGAAATATCGCCAGTGATTTGCCTGCATCTGTGCACCGGTATACGAAAGTTGTCCCAACATCTGAATTCCGACGGCCGATCCATAAAACTGAATAACTTGGATGTTGTTATGACAGATGGCATTCGCATATATCTAGCATACTGTTGTAGGTATACATGCAATCCTGATTTAGGAGTTTACACCCCACAGTCTTCATATTATGGATTAAGAATACTGATCAGCGATACGAATTTGATATTTTTGGAACATCATGATGTCTGGCCGGGTCACGTGAGTTTTGGCGGCGTGTTTGTAGGCGCCATTTTGAGTCAGAATGGAATTAAACGCAATCTCAGTACGTATTTGAATCGTTGTTGTTCTTGTTGTTGGAATATATTACATGGTAGCAGCGGTAAGCTGGATAAACGGGAGCAGTTTAAATCGCCGAACTCCCTGTGTCTAGAGGGAAATATCAGCGAGAACTGGAAACGCTGGAAATTACAACACATATAAGGGAAGTGGGAAGAGGTGGCGACATACTGACTGCGTCATATGACTTCACAGAATAGACTTCTGGTAAACCTATTCTAAAGCACATACCAAGGAACTAACGATTCGTGATATGTGTTGTATCTCAGGTACGCTTTTATTGCACCTGTTCATGTGGCAACATGGATGATATGACCACACGGCCCCTAGCACCGGCATATTAGATACAAATCTAGAGAGCTATGATGGAAATGCTCTTACAATGCGTATACTGGTAATTGGTGAGCTGTTTCGCTTCAAACTATGCTTTTAAAATTTAATTCGACACTTGTGACCTACCGACATAACCAATCTTCCAATAAATTTACCCGCGATCCTTATTCCGGATTTTCGGAATCTTCTGAAGTCCGTCTCCAAATCCGAGTTTTTAACTCGGTTCACTAATCCGTTTTACGGCAGATTCGACTGAAAATGTTGTGATTTTCAATCGTTTTTTTTCAGCGTACACTTTTACGGAAAACGGTAGAAGGTACATGCATATATTTTATATCATTTTATTCGTATAAAAGTAGAGCATTCCGGAAACCTAAAAGTATTACAGTCAGTTCACGCAATAATGTTATTTGTCCTGTATACTTGCGAAGTTTTCCGTGTGTGCCGCCGATAATATCCGGCAGACGTTCAAGTTCGTCGGGCAAAACTTTCCAAAGCTATGAAAAAATTATGCAAACAACTTCATATGTTCATATATAAGTTTAATAGCTGTTCATAAGGAAAATCTTGTGTCATGAACACACACTGTTAGCTTTAATATGAAATAAATAAAATTTAAAGTAAGCCGAACGTACCATATACTTTACGATAGACCCATTTCAAATTTGATTTATTACATCATGTTTCAGTGTGGTATGATATGATATGTGATATTTATCGTATTAGATACATGGTAGTCATGCCCACAATACAAACGAACAAATAGAACAAACATGAAAGCCAGTGAGGGACTCTCACATGATTCAAGCGGAAGAAAGCCGTAAAGCATACTTTATCTTGCTATAGCAATTGATATTGATATTATGATATTTATTTATTACGATCAATGTATGAATACAAAGACCAGGGGGAATATCTTCCCAACATGGTATTAAAACAATGGAAGTACATAGAATAAAATTAAGCTAGATAAAAACACACATGTACCTTAAAACTTAATTTACCTTCGAGCGCAGTTATACGGCCAATAGACAAAACCTATGGTTTCTTTCTGGCAGAGGTTGTGGTGGCGAGTACTTTTTATCTCTCTACCATCATAATGTGGCAATATTTTCCACTGAGCAATGCCATAGTTGCATTCGGGTTTATAATAAATTCAGCTTTTTTAACAGCAGACCAGTTTGGAAAAGAGGGGTGCAAGTCGGTAATTTTTTTGAAGAGTTCTTGTCTTTTTCGCTCTAGTTTCGTACCTTTACTTAGGAAATGGGTTTCATCTTCAGTCAAATAATGAGACAATCGAAGGATACTTTGGCAATGCTTCATTTCTAAGGCGCAGTTTCGCTCTCGCGCGCTCCCGCTCGCCTCATTCTTTATCGAGGTGCACTTTTTTTAGCGCACCTAAAATATGCAACTACTGTTCAAGGGTAAAGTATGTACGTACGGCATGGCGCAAAACAATGTCAGGCCCCTCATTTAAAATGCGCCCTGCTCCATTCAGACTGCGGCCCGTCTCTTTTAAATTCGTTCCCTGCTGCTATATTACATGGATATAGGTTGTTTATTTCCAAATTGTCGACATCGCCAAACATCTTGGGGCCGCCACCATATTGGCTGGAAGCGACGTATTCCAGTACTGGCGTTTAGATTGGCTGGAGGCGATACCCTTTGCCAGTGAGAACCTTCATTACTATTTCAGCCTCATGTCACAGGAAAAAGAGCTGTTTTAAAGAGAAGTTCAAAGTTCCAATACTTATTATCTCGCCTTACGAAGCAAAGGGGAGATATTGTAAGGGGGGAAAGAGCATGTCGTCGTCGCTGTCGGTGTCAGTGTCGGTGTCCCCTGCCTGGAAATGATAAGGTTTTTGGTTTAGCAAGTTCATAAGAAATCTAGAAAAATTAGAAAAAAATATTTAAAAAATACAAAAAATATGGGAGGTGGGTATGCCACCTGGGGGTACTACCCCTGGGGTGCTCCAATGTTAAAATTCCTATGAATGAGTTTTGTGTTTAGCTGAAGTGCACATATACATCTGAACTTGTTTCTTGCAGTTGTCAGCTCTCATTGAATGATTATGAAACTTGGTACACATGTTTCTCATGATTAGAGGATGTACCTGTGCTATTTTTAGGAAGAAATATTAATTTTTCTCCAAATTATGGCAAATGAATGAACTTTCTGTTTAGGTAAATTGAGGCCTACATCTATACATATACATGTACATGGTAAGTTTGTTGCAGTTGTCAGCTCTGATTTTAGGGAGAAACATTCATTTTTCTCTAAATTATGGCAAATGAATGAGTTTCCTGTTTAGGTCAATTGTACAGGTAGGCCTGTACATGTATACATATACATGTGCATGGTAAGTTTGTTGCAGTTGTCAGCTCATTGGATGATTATGAAAGTTGGTACACATGTTTCTCATTATTAGAGGATGTACCTGTGCAATTTTTGGGAAGAAATCTTAATTTTTCTCCAAATTATGGCAAATGAATGAGTTTTCTGTTTAGGTAAATTGAGGCCTACATTTACATGGTAAGTTTGTTGCAGTTGTCAGCTCTCATTGGATGATTATGAAACTTGGTACACTTGTTTCTTATGATTAGAGGATGTACCTGTGCTATTTCTGGGAAGAAATATTAATTTTTCTCCAAATTATGGCAAATGAATGAGTTTTCTGTTCAGGTGAATTGTACATGTAGGCCTCTATATGTGTATGCTGCATTTGTCAGCTCTCATTGGATGATTACAAAACTTGATACACATGTTTCTTATGATTAGAGAATGTACCAGTGCTATTTTTGTGATGAAATATTAATATTTCTTCAAATTATGGCAAATGATAGAGTTTTGCATTTAGCTGAAGTGCACATGTCCATTTGTACACCACAGTCTGCTGCAGTTCTCAGCTGTCATTGAATGATTATGAAACTTTGTACACATGTTTCTTATGATTAGAAGATGTACCTGTGGTATTTAGGAGATGAAATATTAATATTTGTTCAAATTTTGAGGGTTTTGTCTAAGTAATCTGCCAATAACAATGTACATGTATATACATGTACACCTGTACATGGAAAGTTTTCTGAAGCTGTCAGATTTCATTGGATGAGTTTGACACTTGCTACCCAAGTTCAATGTGATTCGACAGCATGCATGTGCTATTTAAGAAATATGACATTAAATATGATTTTTTGTCCTAATTATTGCAGTTTAGACTTAGTAGCTTTCAATTGATAAGATTTTTGTTGGGCAAAATTTTACATACATGTAGATCTGTACATGAAAAGTTCGTTGAACCTTTCGTGGGATGATTATAAAACTTGGTGGACATATTTCATGTTTTTCTAGGTCACAGCTCTCCCGCAGTAATCCCACATGGGACTGACCTATTCAGCTGTATTCCCAAATGGCATTGGCCTATTCAGAGGTAATGCCATACGGGACTGACCTATCCAGCAGTAATGCCACAAGGGACTGGCCTGCCCAGACATAATCTCACACAGGATTGCCGTATGCAGCAGTAATCCCACACTGGGCTGCCTATGCAGCAGTAATCCCACACGGGACTGTCTTATCCAGCATTGATCCCATACGAGACTCATCTATCCAGCAGTAATCTCTGACAGGACTGGACTATCTAGCAGTAATCCCACTAGGGACTGGACTACTCAGCAGTAATCCCACAGGGGACTGGTCTATCCATAAGTAATAACGCACGGGACTGGTCCACCCAGCAGTAATCTTACACAGGACTGGCCTATCGAGCAGTAATCTCACCTGGGACTGACCTATCCAGCAGTAATCGCACACTGGACTGCCCTGTGCACCAGTAATCTGATGGTACTGACCTATCCATCCTACATGAGATTAACTTATATGCCAGTAATCCCACGTGGGACTGATGTTATTGTCTGTACCAGATAATCTATTCCGGACATTATTGCCTGTACCACATCACCTATTCCAGACCTTATTGTTTGCTCCACATGTATGCTTTCAATACTGCTGTACCTTCGGCGGATGATCCCGCAAGTCTAGATGTTAGGGTTCTCAGAACGCTTGTTATATAATTTGGCTATAGTTTGTCTCGTGTGGACCCTGTTTATTCATTGGTAATCTGTTCAACCTAAAAGGTTCAGTGTATGAAGTGTGAGCATTTTCTGCGCCACGTGGACAAGCAAGTCTAATTTTATGAGACCGATATAAAAGCCACATTATTTCAGAGATTACAAATTGAATTGAGGCCTTATTGATCTATGGCGATATTACGTAACTCATTTCGTCTGAATACTAAGCTTGTTTAGCAGCAGCAACTACAATATATTCCCAATTCCTAGTAAAAAATATGAAGAGCTTGAAAAAATATATGTACAATAGATCTAATGAGCTGAAAATCATACTTTGTTATTCAGCTTTGAGACACTGTTTGGTACGCAAAATGTTCCGAAAAAAATATTCAATAGCATTTTTGAACTTGTGAAGATGTTCTATATGTCATTAGCTTAATAGATTTTAGTTCTTATAAGAATATTCTTCAGTAATTATAGGAATGGCATTGGCCTTTGACAAATTGATTGGATCAGTACATATTTTTCTTAACTTGATATGTTGGGAATTCCAAAGAGATGATCATAAGATCTCATTATTTCACACTGTTAGGATACCATCAACTCTTAATTTTTTAAATTGAAAATTACTCCCCTGAAAATTTTCAGGAGCACGATTTTTAGCTCACCTTGTCACTCCCCTTAACCGATTTAGGTGCAGCTAATTTAGCTCCCCTGCCTTATATTAATATGAAGCACTGCTTTCGCTTACGTTAACAATATGAGAGGAATGAAGAATTAATACTAGAAGTTATGCCAGTCGATGCACCAGAATTTAAGGGTGGTATTGAAAAGCTTTTTCCCCGGTGTTTTCATGAATATACATAATCAGCAAGGCAAAAGTAAGAAAGGCATAATCAAGGTTGGATAACATTGCCGCTGCTCTCTCGTTCCACATGTGTTGTCTGTCCGTGTTACACAAGAACTGTTCAAACGATATGTCAATTGGTCACGTGTGACTTTGAAACAGCCTTGTGCATGTACATTATGCAAGCCAGAGTGATTGAATGACCAATCAAAACAATAACATTTCCTCTATAATTTCACTTGCATTTACAATAAGGGAGGACTGACGGATATTTTAACTGCTTTCTTAGCACAGGAATAAGCAATATAACAAGAGAGGACTGGAGGACATAGGTTACTTTTACTTATAGAGCTTGATGGATTGTTGTACGGATGTCAATCATCATAATTTAGCTGATGGATTACTTTTTTTTCAGACCATGTACCTTCATATCATCCAAAAATGGTGTTTTCAACAAATCTTTCATTTTCAATTTTTTTTTTTTAATAAGCCATGTGTTCAGAGTAAATTCTGGTAAACTAAATGATATCAAAATTAATCATCTCTTCTCTGTATCCATCCTCTCTGAAACCAGGGGTACTCATGTAATTCCCTGCCAGTGAAAACATTGTGACCAGAGCGATATGGTGCCATAGCAGTGACATCTTCACCATTACGGTAGCAAATGGACAATCGATGGTTGTGTGTCTGCTCTGGTACAGCTTTGGTACCGTTACGGTGAAGATGTAGTCAACACTGTGGTACCATACCACTCTGGATACAATGTTTTTACTGGCGGGGAAATTTTAGAAAGGAGATATAGGAAATCTGAAAATTCTGGAGTACTTTCTGCAGGGCAATTCTTTGACAAAAAAATTAAATTCACTGATAATCTCTTTAGCGTGAATCTATCTGGTTAAATTCACATTTTATGAAGTCTATCCTTTTTATCTAACAGTGGTCCAGCAAAGGTTTGAATCACTTTGAAGATCTTTTAAATGAACAACGAGAGTTGTGTAACTTTAACGAAGTAAAATTAAAATAAGTTTGAAAGGCACATAAAAATGTGCCTTTCAAACTTAATTTAATTTGACTTCGTTATGGATTATTCAAGATTACTTAGGAACATCCTGAATGAATGGAAGACTAAACAATTATGAAAGAGAACCGCCCTCTCCCATATATCCTCCTGTGCTGTGTTCCTTGCTGAAATGTTCCAAAGGTTGTTGTAGGGGTCTTCGGGATGGTTTCCACCGGGCTGGTCCCAATCTCTGGACAATAATGAGAGAGAAGTTTGTCCAGAGTAGACATTAGGTGGAAATGTAACTACACGATGGTCAACTCTTGCACCCACTGAATGCCGAATGTGACGCTCATATGGTACCATCATATAGGCATTGCCTCGTAGTTTACGTGACTAAGCTTGGTGGCCCAAAACCACTCACAATGGCAGAATACAGGGGAAACAATTTGGACGACGGTTAGATACTGGCTGTCGAATCTGACGCGCACGTATTAACTTCATGTACATGTAGGAATTGTCTCGCAGCATTTGTGGCTCAGTCGTAATTATATGTTCAGAACATAGGGGAAAACAATTTGGACGATGGCTAGCTACTTTCGCTTTCATGGTACCATCCTGCAGGTTTAGTATATGTGTACCAAGCTTAGTGGCTCTAAACCACTTGCAAGGGTGTCAAGGGACGCTATCTCTGACAGACATAAATGCGGACATTTCAGGCTAGCTACTGTATGTCGAATCTTACGCTTATTTGATACCGTCATGTAGGCATTGTCTCGTATCACATGTGTACCAAGTTTGGCGGTTTTAAGCCACTCACAAGGGCAGAACACAGAGAAAAACAATTTGGACGATGGCTAGCTACTGATTGTCGAATCTGACGCTTGCAAGACACCATCCTGTAGGTGTAGTATATGTGTACCTAGTTATGTGGCTCTAAACCACTTGCAAGGTTGTAAACATCCTAGCTAAAACCAGGGTAGTCCCTGGTACGCTTGGGCAATGTATCGCGATGAACGACAACACAGCGGTGTCAGCCAATCAGCAGCAACAACATCCTGCACATATTGGCCAATCAGATTACTTAAGTACTGCGATCATGACGACCGTGACAACAGATTCGAAAACACCATAGCTTGTGCGATACCCAGTGGCAGATGAACATGAACCTTTTCAACAACCATGAACATAAATAAATATAAAGGAAACATAGTTTAAAACAAACTCTATCTGAAGAGAAAATACACCCATCCATCTACCATCAAACGTCCAGCAAGCCAGGCAAATGTAGGAAACACGGAAACTTCAACGACGGTCCGACCGCACTGCGGTGGTCTAATGGTTAGAGCGTCGGCCTCGTAAGCGGTAGGTACTGGGTTCGATCCCAGGCCGGGTCATACCTAAGACTTGAAAAATGGAACTTGTTGCTCCCTCGCTTACGCTCAGCATTAAGAGGATAGAACAAGGACTGGTTCGCTCGGTGTCAGTATAATGTGACTGAGTGGGGTGTCATGTCTGCCTACGGCATGATATTTCAGTGGGACAGCACTATAAAATGGCAGCATTAGATCTGCTCTGTTACAAGTAGGTGCCCCTGTCCCTCCCCCTCCCCTCCCTTCCCTTCCCCGTCGTGATATAGCTGAAAAAATGTTGAAAGCGACGTTAAACCCTATTGACTCACTCACTCACTCAACGACGGTCCGCGATATTGTATCCGACCTCACCTTCCCATGAAGGATTTGAATTGGATTGAAACGCGAGGATTTCTGTAAAATTTCACTTGTCTATCCATTAATATTTTATTGTTAGGCGTGCTTGGGATAAGTACTTCACATTCGGTATCAGCGAATAGCTTAACAGCGAAAGTCAAACCCAAACGTATTTTACCATCAGCGCAGTTTTTCTAGGTCACGTCACTGGAATGTGGGCGAAACGCGGTTTGCTATGCAAGTTGGTCAAGGGTTCGCCTTCAGCTCACAAATGGAAACCTTGACGTGGTGAAGGTGGGGTGTCAACGGACGCTATGTGTGAGAGACATAAATACGGACATTTCAGCTACTGTATGTCGAATTTAACGCTTATATGACACCATCATTTAGGCATTGTCTCGTATTATCTGTGTACCAAGTTTGGTGGCTCTAGACCACTTGCAAGGCTGTCAAGGGACGCTTTCTGTGAGGGACATAAATAGGGACATTTCAGGCTAGCTACTGAATTTCGAATCTAACGCTTATATGATACCATCATATATGCATTGTGTCGTATTATGTGTACCAAGTTTGGCGGTTTTAAACCATTTAGGGAGCTTCTTCAAATAAGGAACTGTTTGATAGGAATGACATATGCCGGTTATTCAAATGGGATACACCATGCCCAGTTTGGTGTTCTGATGTGGATGGATTAGAGTTCCAGTTGGGCAGTTCCACCCATGCTGCTGCATGGTATGGTATAAGCCATCCTTTGTCTGCCGAATTCCAAACTGTATACCATAGAGTTCCTAGGAGTTCCAACACGGCGCACCATACCACTCTGTTTGGAATGCCTTATGACAGTTCCTAGTATGCCCCCATTTTCAAGAAGCTCCCTTACAAGGGCAGAACACAGAGAAAAAACAATTCGTACGATGGTTAGCCACTCATTATCGAATCTGATGCTTATGTGGTACCATCATGTGGGTACTGTCACTTAGCATTTGTTTCCCAAGTTTGGTGGCTCGTATTTATTTACTCAGAACATCTGAAAAAAAACAATTTGGACGATGGCTAGCTACTGACTGTAGAATCTGACGCTTGCAGGGCACCATCCTGTAGGTGTAGTATATGTGTACCATGTTTGGTGGCTCAAACATTTTCAAGAGTGTCAGCGGACGCTATCTCTGACAGAGAGACAGACAGACATACGGACGGGCATTTCATGCCGGTTCTTATAGTAATATAGACAACTTATTATGCCGATTGTAAATAAAAAGATATAAATAAAATATAAACAAAAAGAGTGCATCTGTGTTTCGTTTCAATAGTAGCTCTAAGAATATATTACGATATTTCAATCTAACACTGAAGTATTGAACAGTGTCACGATGGTCGCACATTCTTCCTCTAAAGAGCTGTAATGGTCGAAGATTATTTGGCTATATTTCATTGACTGATTAACGCGGAGTGCAGGTTGTTAGCGTGTGGTCAATTATATTATTATATGGCTACATTTTATTGGTTGATTTAAAATAAAAATATTGTGAAAGAAAATAATGAAATGTTCGCCTTCTGACAGCACGGAAAAGGGAAGAAGAAGAAATTGAAGAAGAATTGTTGTGGTTAAAGAAGACGAAAAAATTGGGGGACTGCCGAAGAAAATAGATTTTTTGACTATTATTAGTTTCTATTTCTACTATGAATTATTTTTCACCATATCCTTTTTGTGGCTTCTATGACATTATTCTCAGGTAAAATAATCTAGTAGTTGAGATGTGACCTTTAAACGGAATTACCGAATATTTCTCCTTCAATCCACTAATAAAAGATGATTGTTGTGTTTTTATTTCAGTGGGACTAAATTATCTGTCATAATTGAGAGGACAATGGAAGACTTATCAGTAAAAGTGGAACCTCTTGATCAAGCGACAGGACCATTGATGCAGGATGATGGGATAACGAATGCCAATGAATCGATGGAAGAGGGAGATATAACAGTGAAGACAGAACCAGCAGCCCAGCATGCGATGGGAAAACAACAAGGCGGTGTTGAGCATGATCCATGTGAACAATTACCGGTAAGTCGTGAAACACAATTGTTGATTAGATTAAAAACAGATCTACAAAAGCCTTTACCCATTC
Source organism: Hanleya hanleyi (assembly GCA_036873755.1). NCBI lineage: Eukaryota > Metazoa > Mollusca > Polyplacophora > Lepidopleurida > Hanleyidae > Hanleya > Hanleya hanleyi. Next base: position 17,862 of record JAVTVY010018636.1, read on the forward strand.
TACTTGTCACTTATGAAGATCTGGCATCAACACCCTCATTTCCATGTTCCGAGTACTGACCAATGTATGTCTAAAATGTCAAGCTTAGGCCCCAACTACGTGGGAATGATAGGTTGACCTCGTGAAGAGAGAAATATCTGCTGGAATTGATCGATATATCTAAATTCTATTAATTTTAACAGAATATCATCACGGTTTCTAGAGAATAAAATATCGATCCGAAGAATCAAGATAAAATATAGAAGATGATCTTGGATATACCGTACACTCCCCACAAAGTGAGACGGGCCAGACGTTTAACCTTGATCTGCCGACAGCTAGGTCTTTCAACACAGAAACCCGGTTCTTGTACCCGGATCTTGAACATGTAAAATCATTGACATGCGAGACGGGCAGCGTTATTGTCCTTCGCCACGAAAATGCTAGCTGTCCGTCCGTTCTTCCATCCGCCCATCTGTCCCACATCTTGTGAACGCGTTATCTCGAGAACAGTTCGCCCAATTGACTTCAAACTCGAAAAGATGCTTCACATCAGTTGGACCTCCATTTTGTATTGATTTTCATTGAGGTAGTATGTAATTCAAGATGGCTGTCATTGACCATCTTGTATTCCGTCTATCCTGCATCTTGTGAACACGATATCTTGAAAACAACTCAACAAATTGACCTCAAACTTGACATCAGTTAGATGGCCATTGGTATTGACTTTTTTTCCAGGTACCTTGTATTCCGTCTATCCTGCATCTTGTGAACACGATATCTTGAAAACAACTCAACAAATTGACTTCAAAATTCACATCAGTTAGACGGCCATTGGTATTGACTTTTCTCCAGGTAGCATGTAATCCAAGATGGCTGCAATTGACCATCTTGTATTCCATCTGTCCTGTATCTTGTTAACGCGGTAACATGAGATCAATTTGTCCAATTGACTTCAAACTAGATAAGGTGCTTCACAGTATGTATTCACAAACTCTATGTGATTTTGCAAACAGATTTTTGATGATACATTTAATAACTGACCGTATTGAAGTGGAAAGAAGTGTTTATATAAAAATAAGGCTGATTATGTTTTCTGTTTGATTTAGTCTTCTGTCAAGAAGTGTTCTGATGACGAGCGGACACGTGTCGATGATTTCCTCTCTGACAGACCTTTTCCTGTGGCCATGTACATGATAAAAGTCAAGACAGCAGAGACGACAAAACTGCCAAACGAATCTTTGAGATTTTGGAATCCAGAAACGGGCAATACAGTAAGAACGACAGCTGACAGAGTTCATACTTGTGAAAAGCCATACAAATGCTCGTTCTGTCTAAATAGCTTTTCACAGAAAGGCGGCATTAGAAATCATAAAAGGACACATACTGGTGAAAAGCCATATAAATGCTCACTCTGTCTATATAGCTTTTCGCGAAAATGGAACCTGAAGAAACATGAAAGGACACATACTGGTGAAAAGCCATATAAATGCTCACTATGTCCATATAGCTGTTCGCGGAAAGGGAGCTTAAAGGAACATGAAAGGACACATACTGGTGAAAAACCATATAAATGCTCACTCTGTCCATATAGCTGTTCACATAAAGGGAGCCTAAAGAAACATGAAAGGATACATACTGGTGAAAAGCCATATAAATGCACACTCTGTCTTTTTAGCTGTTCACATAAAGCAAACCTAAAGAAACATGAAAGGACACATACTGATGATAAGCCATACAAATGTTCACTCCGTCCATATAGCTGTTCACGAAAGGTAAGCCTAAAGAAACATGAAAGAACACATACTGGTGAAAAGCCATATAAATGCCCACTCTGTCCATATAGCTGTTCACAAAAAATAAACTTAATTAAACATGAAATGACACATATTGGTGAAAAGCCATATGAATGCCCACTCTGTCCATATAGCTGTTCACAAGAAAATAAACCTAAATAAACATGAAAGGACACATACTGGTGAAAAGCCATATAAATGCCCACTCTGTCCATATAGCTGTTCACAAAAAGTAAACCTAAAGAAACATGAAAGGACACATACTGGTGAAAAGCCATATAAGTGCTCACTGTCCATATAGCTGATCATAGAAAGGATATTTTGGGCGACATCAAAGAAAGCGTACTTGAAGGGACATGAAAGGACACATACTGGTGAAAAGCCATATAAATGCCCACTCTGTCCACATAGCTGTTCACAAAAAGTAAATCTAAAGAAACATGAAAGGACACATACTGGTGAAAAGCCATATAAATGCTCACTCTGTCTATATAGCTGTTCGCGGAAATGGAGCCTGAAGGATCATGAAAGGACACATACTGGTGATAAGTCCTAAAATGCTCACTCTCTATATATAGCTGTTCATAGAAAGGATATTTTGGGCGACATCAAAGAAAGCGTACTTGAAGGGACATGAAAGGACACATACTGGTGAAAAAACATATAAATGCCGACTCGGTCCACATAGCTGTTCACAAAAAGTAAATCTAAAGAAACATGAAAGGACACATACTGGTGAAAAGCCATATAAATGCTCACTCTGTCTATATAGCTGTTCGCGGAAATGGAGCCTGAAGGTTCATGGAAGGACATATATTGGGGCAAAGCTATAAAATGCTCACTGCCGATATAGCTATTCATAGAAAGGACACTTTGGGCGACATGAAAGGAAACATACTGGTGAAAAGCCATAAAATGCTCACTCTCTCCATAATATAGCTGTTCACACAAATGAAACTCAAAGAAACATGAAAGAAACCACACTGATGAAAAATCATATAAGTGTTGACTGTCCATATTATAGCTGTTCACAGAAAGGGAACCATAATAAGATACATGCTAATGAAAACCATAAACATGCTTCATGTAGCTGTTCAAAGATAAGACGCCTTCAGGAACACAAAATAACGCATAATAATGATAAACCATGGAAATGAGGCTTGCATAGTGTGCGTTCTGGCTTTCTCGTATTCATTTTATTATGGATTGTTTAACAGCGAAAAATTCTGGTTCGAGATATGTAAAAATCATGCTGAAATACATACGAAAATGCCAAAAATGGAGGTAAAGTCCAATGTTCCATGTCAAATACGATTATATTAGTTACCTGTGTGTACGGAGCAGAATTTCACTATCAACATGTGGACCTAAAGAGAACATGCAACAATATTACGCACATTTCACGGTATCTACCAGTGGACATTTTGGAGAAGCGCAAGTGCGTATTTTAGAGATTGAGAGCCTATATTGTATCCAAATAAGTCATGTAGGGTCTCATTTTGAAGCTCTTGTGGTGTAGACGACGACTTCAGGGATGACCATTTCATCAGTGACGTCATCATTAGAAGTAGTAGCGAACTCGGGCATTTTGGGAATGGAGGTAGAGACTAAGGCATGCTGCATGGCGTAGACCGGGAATTGTGGGAAAAGGACATGGGAATGGCTGTTTTAGCCTCGACATGGAACACTGTTGGTCCGAATGGGGTGTCAAAGTGAAGTACTCGCGGAGGAGCCTTCGAAGGGACTGGTGGGTTGCGGAAGTAGAGGCTATGGCACGCATACGCAGTGCTAAAAGTTCATGGGAACGAACGTTTCAGGTTCGAGATGACCCACTATTGGTCCGAATGGGTCGTATGGGGTGCTGAATATAACTGAATTCTTGATTCATGAAAATATATGCTCCCTGGACTTATGCAGTACTTTTTAGGCATTTATAGGGAAGATTTTCTCATCATGAGAATATGACACCTCAAACAGAAATCAGACTTGATACTTTCAAATGAGCAATCTTCCAAATATCTTTGCGAAAATAGAATTTTTCTCGGAGGTGACATTTTTGTTACAAGAGAACATTCTCCTTATAAATGCCTCAGAAATACAAAAATATGCCAGGGGCACATTTTGATGAAATGTAAACTCATTTGTATGCAACTGACAATCGTAATTGTTTCCAGCCTGATATTTCAGTACATATTCTTCAAGCAAAATATGTTTTTGCAGGTTTTGGATTGAAAAAAAAAATCTCAAAACAGCTTCATTACCGCCACACACAAAGGAGTTTTTCGTATGTAAACATCACACATCCTTTATATAATTGTACTGAAAATAAAACCAAAAATATTTCTTTTGTATGTATATCATGTTTCATTCATGTTAGGTTTATTAAACGAAAATTTCAGTGAATGTACCCAGAAGAACATTCTTTGTAATTTCCAGTGCGAGTTTTCTTCGCAATTAATGGAAAGAACGGCCTTCCCCTATTCAATTTTATTGACATCATTTTCAAAATATGATTTAAGAAAAAGAATTTCTTTTAACAGCAGAATGGGAAATTATTGAGTGAAATTCTTTTGTGAAAATCTCCCTAAAATGGTTCTAGACTCTTTGAAATGAAGTCAGTTTTTCCGGAGCAAGGTTTCATCCAGCGATGATTTGGGCCCCAATTTCGGCTGTTTCACAAAAAGACCAAAGCTCCTCCTCCCCCGTTATCAGAAAAACTAAAAATCCAATGTAAATTAAATTAATGTGCGTAAAATGTTATTTTATCTCATTTAAAGGATGAAAGTCAGTCTAGATATTGGGGCTGGGAATTGACTCTAATAGCATATCTGAGCCCACGACTAGTATGAAAGTGAGACTTTCTGGTCTGTTTTCTGACGTTTTATTTATTACATAATAAAGATTCATTTTATTTTTGTCAGTGATTAGTCTTGATTCGCATGTCATGACTGATAATATATCAGTCATGTTGCTTGACTAGTAGCCTTAAAACCGCCTATTTGTGAGTATATACCAAGCTGCTAAGCATGACGTGTTTACTGTACACGATTACTCTATAAATTGTTTTCTTCAGCCACTTGGTATATATTCACAAATTGGCGCTAGGACTATACACAGTGTGAACTGCTCTCAGCAGATCAGACTTCACGTAAGACAGGTAGTCAGTCACTACCTGACGATGAAGACAGTATAGGTTTTAAAAGCTTGTAAATATATTCATCATTGAGCTAACTGATTCGCTCGACCAATGTTGGATCCTCCGGGCCTTCGTTGGGTTATCTCGTCCTTTCCTTGACTTATTATTTATCTATTTAAAATCGGCAGCTCGAGGACTAATGTTGGTAACTGAAACGCCATTGGAATCGTAATCCCGAGATAGTCTGGAGATATTATAAGTCATTCTCAGCCGTATGTGGGTCCGAATGAGCCGAAATCCCGATAAGCTTCTCAGTCATCCCTGTCTCGCCGTTTGATGTTATTGGTCGCTGATAATCCTCTCTGGCGAAATTTTGCTAATCCTAACCTGGACATCACGACGAATTCTTCAGTTCTACAGCTGGGAAGTTAAAATTACATCTTATCGTTGTGTCTAACCGATAGGAGAATTGTCGTCCTCTGGTATGGTTGACATGACCAAAAGCGGATTTCCTAGCCGATAGAAGCCGCAATCGACCGTTCTATTGTATTTTGCCGATACAGGTAACTGGACAACTCACTTGTCTCCTGTATTTTGTTGAGTCGCCGTTCTCTTGTTAAACACAGCAGAACTTAACTGAGTGTTGTATATGAGGATAATATCGCGAATACAGGCTCACAACTCCAATGTTTGTAGCAACAACTTCACATTTTGGGATATTTCATATATCTAAATAATGTAGAGATTTGGTAGAGATATTTAAGTGATATCAAATTTGTTATATTTGCTAATAATATATCTTTTATTATATCGCGAAAGGCTTTTTAATATATATAGAATGTAATACGTCAAAGAAATCTAAAACCTAGAATATACCCGAAACCTGCTCCACCGTCAACTCCCCTCAGCTCAATCGGAAACTGTGGGAAGTTATTCGTGTGAGAATGATTAACTACAGAGAACGATAATCGCAACACGAGATTGTTATTTGTAATTTACTCAACTTTTATGGATAAATATACCGAGGGAATATGAGTATGATGAGTTTAAAGGACCATCCACCCCAAGTTGTGTTTCTGTCTTAAATATAGACTTCACTGTCTGATATGTTGTGATGACATGTACGAATGGTTCTGTCTGTTTTTGTCGTTCTTTATTAGTCTTCTCTCTTGCCATTATTTTTCCCACTTTCAGTGTTTTTCTTTTCGGATAATGCAGAGAATATATTTGCATATTACGCATGAAGGATATTTATTGTTTGAATATGAAAGTCATACAAATAGAATATTCTATCGGGATACTTTCAAATATCAAAGAGCAGAGATCTAGTATATAGATATGAATGGCATGTTGTTAAATTTTATTTTAGATTCTCTTCGAAATTAGGCTTCTTAATTACAGCAATTTTTGCAGAATGTAAAGTGTCATTACTGAAGGGAAATTAAAATAACTAACAAAACGAATTCACCCCTTCCTACCGCCCCGTCCTGAACTCGCAGATTATAGATCTAATCAGTCCGATCGAGACAGTAGATTACACAGACTTCCACCCGAAAAGAACTGAGTGAAAAAAATAAAAATAAAACAAAGCTGACTTCGGAGGCTCCAGCTATGTGACATTTTCAAATGTTAATTAAGATTTTATACCCTGTTTTCCAACTACCCATCTTCTCTGCACTTATTATTTCAATAATTCTTGTCCTTTGGAATGAATAATTTTTGCTAAATATGGTTGTACATATTACGAGAGAGTATTGTTGAGGTTTAGCCTAGAAAAATGCCGACTACAATTAAACACATTTGTAAACACGAGCGATGATCGCTGATCCAAGTTTGTGTTTATCAAACACAGTGTGTTTTTTGTTTCTTTTATCTTTGTAGTGTGAACATTGCATCACAGTAGTCAGGGACACACAAATGAGATAACAACATTTATTCCTAGATTGATGCTGATATATGATTTTAAGGTGACTACATGATTCAGTCATTGGGGGATAACTTAATTATTAAACATTTTGGTGGATTCAATGAGTTCGGGACAAAACCCCCACGGAAAACCTCGACTGACAAAGCACCCACGGACAAAAACATTAATCGATAAATACTCTGGAAGAGGGGAAAAATTGTATGCCTGTTTTGTAGATTTTAATAAGGCATTCGACTCCGTGTGGCATGATGCCCTTTTCCTGAAGCTACAAAAAGTGGGTGTAAAGGGGAAAATTTATGATGTTCTGAAAAACATGTACTCGAATAGCTATTCAAGAGTTAAGACAAGCATTGGCTTGAGCAAAACATTCCCAGTTACAAGAGGTGTCCACCAGGGCAACGTACTAAGTCCTTTACTTTTTAATGTTTTTATTGATGATTTATTGTGTGAACTGAATAATGAGAAGTCACCAGTTCTATGGGATGAACCTGTTCATTGTCTGGCTTATGTCGATGATATTGCTTTACTGTCTGTTGATCAAGCTGGGTTGCAGAAAAAACTGGATATATTAAGTACAAAAAGACAAAAGTTGTAACATTTGGATCAAACCAGTGCACTGGCCACTTTACTGTGAATGAAAGGCCTATAGAATGTGTTAACAGATATAAATACTTGGGAATTGTACTTCATAGTAATGGACACGTTAATCAAGCTATATTAAATTTGTCAGCTACTGCTAGAAAGGCAATTTTTTCATTACGTAATGCTGTAAGTCTCAGTGAAATGAATGTCAATCTACCATTGAATCTTTTTAATAGCTTAATTCAACTCATATTGTTGTACGGCTCAGAGGTCATGGTGGGATATATGGATAAATCTAAACCCCTACACCTCTCACTGTTCAAAGGTGGGATATATGGATAAATGTAACCCCTACACCTCTCACTGTTCAAAGGTGGGATATATGGATAAATGTAAACCCCTACACCTCTCACTGTTCAAAGGTGGGATATATGGATAAATGTAAACCCCTACACCTCTCACTGTTCAAAGGTGGGATATATGGATGAATGTAAACCCCTACACCTCTTACTGTTCATGGTGGGATATATGGATAAATGTAAACTCCTACACCTCTCACTGTTCATGGTGGGATATATGGATAAATGTAAACTCCTACACCTCTCACTGTTCAAAGGTGGGATATATGGATGAATGTAAACCCCTACACCTCTCACTGTTCATGGTGGGATATATGGATAAATGTAAACTCCTACACCTCTCACTGTTCAAAGGTGGGATATATATGGATGAATGTAAACCCCTACACCTCTCACTGTTCATGGTGGGATATATGGATAAATGTAAACCCCTACACCTCTCACTGTTCAAAGGTGGGATATATGAATAAATGTAAATCCCCACACCTCTCACTGTTCAAAGAAAATTATCTGGAGAATGTTCACATAAGATATTGTAAACAATTATTAGGTGTTCACTCGAAAGCTGTCAATTGGGCTGTGTCAGGTGAACTGGGTAGAACACCAATTAAGGCGAAAGCTGTCCTAAACAGTATTAACTTTTTTCAGCATATCATTACCTCCAGCCCCACCTCTTTATTGTACAAAGCTGACTTGGAACAGGTAGAAGCCAGTAGAAAACCTAATTCGTGTAACTGGGTGAGCTATATAAGGAACACCCTATCAGATGTTGGTTGCTCACATATCTGTGACAACCAGGGATGTAGATTTCCTAAAGCAACACTAAGATATGTAAAACAAAAAAATTCTGATATATGTTCATCTAACTGGAGAAACAAAATATCTGCACTCAACAAGTTAGAAACCTATTGTACATTCAAACCTAGTCTTCAAGCTGAGAGTGTCATATTTTCTATACCAAATAGAAGACATTGCGTCGCATTGACACGACTCAGAATTAGTGCCCATAAACTTCAGATTGAGCGTGGGCGTTGCCATGGTATCTCGAAGGACCAAATACTATGTATTACCTGTCAAGTAGTTGAAAATGAGGAGCATTTCCTCCTTGACTGTATACGGTTCAACCCCCAAAGAGATTTACTTTTTCAAACAATCCAGGCTTTGATTCCTGTTTTGTTGGTTGATGTCATCCCGCATACAGGATGTAATAAATGCAGTAGCAAAATACACATTTGAGTGCTTCTCTCAAATGTAACCTGATGTACCCATGGGAGATAACTCATGGGTCATGAATGTGCAGATTATTTAGTTCTCTCCCCTGTCGCCGACATACAGTCCGGGTAATTACCCACCATCAGCAACTGTTGATATTGCTTAGTTTAAGACGTAATGTATTGTGTGTGCATTGTCTTACAAAGTATCTTATTTTATTATATGTGTTTTATTGTTTGTCTGTGCATGTATGTTTGTAATGCCTTTAGCCCTCAGCAGAAAGATGATAAGCACTCTATGTAAATACAGAATCAGTGCTCATCGATTAGAGATAGAACGTGGTCGTTACAGGAATGTAGATAGGCAAGCGTGATATTGTAAACAGTGCAGTCAACAAGTCGTCGAAGATGAATATCATTTCATTTTTAACTGTCCGAAATATCACGAACAGCGGACACCGCTCACTGCTATACTGAACAAAATTTGTCCGTATTTCGATAGTTTAAGTTAGTCTTCTCAAATGCGAATGGTACCGGGGAACAAGTGTAAAAGCCTGTTGATCCACACGGTCAGGTATTTCATCAAGTGTGAGACCTTAAGAGTACAGTGAGTGTCCGTTTCCCAGTAGGCCTACCGGTACCATAAAACCAATTAGTTTATTGCTGTTTTATGAATGTTCATTTATGTGCGTTGATTGTATTGCCGGTCTGCAAAGGCTGTGTATCTTGGTCAATAAATTTTATCTTATCTTATCTTATCTTAATAGTGCAATAAACCTTATCTATCTATCTATTAACTGTTTATTTCCAAGAAACTCTCATTTCATTCTTCAATGTATTTGTCACAACATTTTAAAACCACAACATGCCAACACTGCATGGTCTGTCTCACGCTTTTCTTCTAATCCGTTGATTGTCTTTGTGTAACTATTCATTCGTTTAAGATTTCGTGTCTGACATTTCATTTGGAGTAATTGTTTATTGTGTATTAAACCAAACTGTTATATCCTGTTTAACTGTCACACAAGCTGTGCTGTCGCGTCACTATATGTCATGCTGTATTATAGTTAGACTATATAAGATGTGCAATTTGTGTTTATGATTAACCAGAAACTCGGACAACCAGCTTCTGTCGGACCAAGTTGTGCGTACTTCCAACTGGATTTCTTGTGTAGTTTTGTAGTATATTTTATCATCAGAAGACACACTTCGGTGTAATAAAGAGGTTCCCGTGTTTGCAGCTCTACATTGCGACTTATTTTAGGTTATTTCCTATTTTAAATAAGGTCTTGGAGTTGCGCCGGAAAATCAACTTCTAACAGTATCCCCGTGGAAAATTTTGGAATTTCAGACGGTTACCTACACATATCTGACCCATTTCAAGGCACATCAGGAAAATACCAATCAAGTTAAGAGTGGATTTACAGATAAACATACAACAACCCGGAATGGATGACGAAAGGTAAGGTCCAAAACAATTAATATCTTTGGCATCCGTGTCCACTCCAGTTATAGGGTTTAATTTTCGTTTCGGCAACTGTTTAGCGCGCGGCTTTATCCGTTGCGGCGAGTACTATCGAATTTGTGCAGATTGTTCGAAATTCGGTCAAAGGTAATATGTAGTAGGCAAAGCCTAAAAGTGAGCGCAGGATATGTGCAACTATACCGGACAACTATAACCAGGTTGGCTCACTGGTTATCACATTAATAAGTAAGTCGTAGTCCATGTTAAATATAACACAACCTAGCTTTATTTACCCTAATCTAATTATCTAACCTTGACGTAATATTAATTCTAATATACACAATTATACAGCACTTCCAGTTATTACAGAAACTATATGTTAGTACATATAGCCGTCTACATTTACAAGTCTTACCTATATAGCTTACATTTACTAACTGCCTTGGCGCTGCAAAGTCGCATGCCAAGATGAATTCTAAAAGTGAACTGACTTAATTTCATACTGCCCAATATTTATATCATTGGAGTTTTAGCGAGATCTCCAGGTAGTGATTCCTAACAATCGCAAATACTGTTTGACTATTATTTAAGTAATTCTAATGTCTTGACATGTCTATCGGTTATCCTGTTCATTCTATATGACATCTCCAATAACAGTAGGGAGTCTGACCTAATAACAACAAAGGATTATCTTAGACTAAAATGACAGTCTGACTACAATTGACACCTGGCTCCTGTCTTTGCACCAGCTGGTCAGAACTCGTCTAACAACACTAATTGAATGTCAACTTCAAGAGTTATGAACTAATCAAACTGTTATCGAAACATCTTATTACAAAAGTAAATACTCATACCCTTAAGTCCTAGTTTTAACATGTGTCACATAATTCTTATTAAGTGCATACATTTAAAGGAACTAATATTACAGCTTGCATATAGAGTAATTTAACATTACTTATAATGCTAATTCATAATAAACAAACATTAAATAATAATGGAATATAGTTGAATTGCATATTGCATAATTGGAGTACATTGCATATGTACATGTATGTGTTATGGCTCTGTTATACAACTATAACTTTTGTTGTTGTTATTGTTTATCTGTTAATCCACTCCTTAACTCGATGATTATATTTTTACTGGTGCTACAAGATAAAATCACATGGTGCTATGTTCCCACAATGCTGTTTGTTATCTTATGCTTGTAAGATGGGACACCATTGTGGGAGAGAGACACGGGCGACCCCTACCCGGCTATAGAAATTCCAAGGTTTCCATGGAAAAAAATGACCATATAAACACACTGGAATTTGTTTTGAGAAAGGCAGGATATCGTAGGACTTCCAGGGTTTCCATGGACAAGGATGGACACATTATCCAGGGTTTCCATGGACAAGGAGGGACAAATTGTCCAGCGTTTTCACGGACGAGGATGGACACTGTCCAGGGTTTGATGGACGAGGATGGACACTGTCCAGGGATTCCATGTCCAGGGTTTCCATGTTTCCTGCAGTATTGCTGCAGATCAACTCGTTTTGACAACTGATTCATGTAACCGAATATATCGGGATTTCTGACTTCATATATGCAGGCACTAGATCCCATCATGAGACCTAAGAATAATCATTTTGAATATTAAACATCTGCATGAAATGACTAATTGCTATGATTATATGGATCAATATATGTTAGGCCACATTCTAGTTTAATTTATTGGTGTTAAATTGTCAAGATAATAGTTGTTTTTTTTCAATGCCATTTTTGTGGAATATATTCATTGTCAGCTTATTAATGTAATACTGAAAGACACCATATTAAAGTATCAGGAATTCCACAGAGTATATATAATTAAGTTCTGCAATATGGGCACAAGTCTTTGCAGCAGACCTTCAGTTGCAGAAATGTACAGAATTACAACACATATAAGGCCCTTCTGAATCACTTTAACAGGATTAAGTTGTGAATGTCTCAGAACATTACATTGATAACAGAACATTGTGTACTACCTGCTTATTATTGAGTGTAGTGAATAAGTTTCCAGAGAAACTCTTAGACTAGAATACTACTGTGCGATCTAAGTCTTTTATATTCCAAATCATTACGACTGCAACATTCTACATTTATGTGGAGTGTAGTAAAACCTGGTAATGTGTTTTTTAATAATGTGGTCATTCTGGTGATGAAAAATACTGTAACCAATTTGTATATAACTAAATTGTACATGTATGAACCATATAGGCAGGGTTGAAGATGACTCGTATTTGAAATTTTGCTTTAAAATTTGAGCAGTGTGTCAAATTAACATACCCCTGTCCGAGATTACTAAAATTGGTACAAGTAGTGAAAAAGATTATACAAGTCACTGCTGAAATGAAATTATAAGTCCCTTGTAATTGCAATTAGAATTGTGCAACAATATAGTGTGGTAGGAAGCATATGTGAATAAGATATCATATTCAGACATAGATTGTGGTAAACGTTCTTCTCCAAAAAGTTCAAAGTGAATCAAATGCCAATCAATGTCAAATTAAAAGTCGAATTGTCATTGGCTTGTTGTATGAGATCTCAGAAAATAACGACAAGACAGGTCACACATATTTCTCACAGCATTACTACTAGATGGTATTTTTTCCGATATACATGTATCATCTTGGTTACCAAGATTGATAAAGTTACTGCCCATTTCAAAACACAAGAAATAGTGCAACTTGCATTTTCCACACTTATTTCTGTGAAAAAGTCCACAATGTCCATGGTTTTTCCAGCCTGTTTTTTAACAAAATTTTTCTAAGTCCAATTTCCATGCTGAATTCTCAATATGCCATGGTTTCCATGGACATCATGATCCATAGTGTCCATGGACATCATCCATGGGTTTCATGGAGATCGTCTATGGATTGTCCATGCTGTCCAGAATATTGTGATCATGGACATTATCCATGGGTTTCCAGCATAATTCCTGGGATTCAAGCCTAATTCCAGGGATTTGTAGTCAACCCTGGATATAAAACGTGAAATTTCTATAGCCGGGAAATCTCGAAGTGTTTGGTAAAATATAGTGATGGCCACGACCCTCAGAACCACGAGCCAGAAGTTTTTGGGCTAGGGCGACCTCACCTAGTCTCGATTTAAGTATCAGTCAATCAGGCCTAATAATAATTATTTCAAACCAATTTTTCTGACCAACTGCATTAGCCTCTGCTTTACTTGTCCAACTATAAGCCAATAAGCAGACAAATAAGTGGTGTGGGAAAGTTGTGGTAGGCCTTAATATCATTCATTCATGTGGAAACTATGATGTGAAGTTTCATCACATATTATTCAAATATTATATTTTTAAATACATGAAATATATTATATATTATAATAAAATAAAAAATAAAATTTTCTTTTTGATTATATATTATTATTTATTATATTTAAATATATATTATATTTATTATATACAATTCTCATATTTATGACTTTCACATCATAGTTTTTGAAACTATGATGTGGAAACTATGATATGGACTGGGGGAGAATAACTTCTTCTATGATTTCTGCTACATAATCGCAAGTATTAATTTAGGTGTGATCTATATTCAACTGGATATTGACAAAACACAAGAGCTGGACAAAATAACTCCATGGTGGAGTCTAATAATCACTGATGAAGAGGGAGCTCAGGACTTAAGATTTTTCTGCACTGGTATAAGAGTAGAGTTAAGTAATGGGCATCTAGACTGACAAAAATAATTTTTATTATTTGTCAGAAATTAACCATTGACCAATATGATTCCTTTGAAAATTATGAAGTGACAACTGTCCAATAAAAGATTTATGGTCTCTGTTTTTGGTTTATCAGCAATATATTCATGTACACACTGCCAAAAATAGGGTACTTAAATAAGTTTTTTTACCTCAATTCTAGATAAATTACCTTAAAACAAGAAATGTTTTCTTAGTTTATCCCATTTTGCCAGATTTATCTTATTTTAAGAAAAATTATCTTAAATAGGATTTAATTTTATTAGATATATCTTGTTATAAGAAAAGTTATCTTAAATAAGTTTTATTTTTACCAGTTGTATGGTGTGATAAGAAAAGTTATCTTAACTAAGATGTCTTTTCTGTGATTTGTCTCCTTAAAATGTAAGATCGAGAATCGAGTGGAAACGGATCGCTACACTAATAGTATGAACCTGTGGTTTCCTGAAAGAAATTGATCATTGTCAATTTGTAAGAGTTACTTTTACAACTTGCCTGAGATATACATGAAAATTATATCTTCTACTTGAGTGAGGAACATATTTTTGTAATTTAGCATTTTTTCTGCAAGTCCACCTTCACGTCCGGTTATGGTTTTCATATGGGTTCATGTATTTCCCTCCATTTTCAACTGAAATCTTCTGTCACAACTCTCGCGAATTATGTTGGTATCCAGGAACATTATTGAGGAAACTCAACTGAGCCTCTCAGTGGGTCATTCTACAGATGAATGAGAGCAGTATGTTGCTAAATGTGTTCAATGAACTGAGCGAAAACGTCGAAAATGAGATTTGCTTTCTTTAGGAGTGGATTTACAGATATACAACAACAACAACAAATTGGGAAACATAAACTAGATCCTAGGGGCTTCTGTTGGTGAAAGTGCGGATCTGCAGATCTGTTTCGTCGTTTTTGTCTACCTGAACACAGGCAATTAGAAAGTAAGTTTAAGACTGTTACATTGGTTTCGAAGCAAAAGCGAAAAAATATATGTATAAAAAGCAAAGATACAAGCTCGACCTCCCATGTGCACAGCAGTGTAAAAATGTATGTCGAAGAGATATAAGAAAGCAACACATTTTTAGCTCGCCGTATACGAAGTAGGCGAGGTATTGGGAGAGAGAGGGGAAAAGTGGCGGTGTTGGTGTTGGTGTTGGTGTCCGGTTAGACTTTTATGTTTAGGCTGGACTTAGAAAGTTTTCTGGGTTAATCTTTTCTGTTTAGGCTGGACTTAGAATAATTTTGACTTCTTATTATGCATGAGATGCAGTGTACATTGTGTACACAGTCATACATACATGTACCAAATCACATACAGTATATTCCTTTATAGTATTTACTAATAGTTTTTGACATTATTTTATTTCAGAAGTACAATATCAAAATAACTGGCGGGGGAATCCCGCAGTACCGAACCCCTGTTAGTTTTTAATTTCGTGTCGCCTTAAATGAAGGACGCCATTTCCTAAAATTTTATCAAATTCTCGTTGACCCTGAAGCTTTTGTACAACCATATCTGTGTCCACACATTTAACTTACTATATTAATTAAAAGTGAGTTTGAATCAGTTTGTGAGCTCAGTCTTTACCCGTGCACATTATTATGGAGCATTACAGTATGATTGGACACAGTTGTCATTGCGTTCTTTTATTTGCATACAAATGTGAAGGTTTACCACAGTGCAAGTGTCCCATTGCCTGTTGGAAATGATAGATTTAGTCCTACTTTTGCACTGTTATTAGCTTTGTTTGTTCACATATCATCAGACAAAGTTACACCAAGAACGTGCTCAAAATTGCACACCTATTGTTCCTAACTACATGTATACATGAACATGTATTCATCAGATCTATGCAATGGGATGTGTAGGCTTACTTTTGGAAAAAATGTAATCTTTATTGGTAGTTATATAATATAGTTCCTCCTTCAATCCAACCTCAATATCACTAAATATAGAAATCATATTTCTTAATAAATTTATTATTTTAAATGATGTGCATTGCCAATGATGTGTAACCTCAAATGATGTGCCATCCTTAAGGGCTCGATCTTTTTGCGAAGCTGCATATATCTCTTATATGTGATACTAACCTATTAGGTAGGAGATGCTGTGTACATTGTAGGTTTATACTTGGTGTAAGAATTACGCACAAGACAGCCTACAATAGCCTGTCAGAGCTCAACAATGCGTCTAGACGTGACCCTTTTCAGCTGCACAAAAACCTCAACAAAAGCCTCAACAATGCGTTCTTACACCGACCTGTTACATATACACAAACACGTCAAATCAAGTACAATATATTCCTTTATAGTAATTACGGTACTAATAGTTTAATGACATTATTTCATTTCAGAAGTACAATATTAAATATTAACCCCTGGTGGTTTGGAATTTTGTGTCGCCTTTAATGAAGAACACCATTTCCTTCAATTTTGGTATCGAATCCCATTCCTCATCATGATTTAACCTCAAGCTTTTGCACGAACCATATTTGTCCACGCATTTCACACCCACATCTCAGACAAAATTTCAATTGTACATGCATTCATAATGACATGTATAAGCTTACTTTTGGTAAAAAAGGTAATCTTTATTTCAAGTTTTATAATATAGTTCATGTTTCAATCCAACTTCAGCATCACTGACGAAGAAGTCAAATGTATTGTCATTGCCAGTGATGTGCAACCTGAAGGGCTCGATCTTTATGTGAAGCTGCATGTTATTGAATACCCAAAAGGCGAGCTGCCGGGTTACACATAACCCTTGTTTTATATACATTAGCTAATCAAATTATTTAATATATACAGTATAATGGAAAACAAAAATTGAAAATGTGTTTTTGAATTCTCCAGAAGTATTTTGGGGTTGAATAAGCTTATTCATTATATATGTCAGATAGGCATTCAAACCAAAGTCATTGCATCAAACCAGTGACTGCAGTCTATTCAGGAAACCTGTCTTTGTAATGTAAGTTGGTGGCAGGTTGCCTCTGGCAATTTTGACTGGCAGAAACTTTTCGAGCTTTGAGTATTTGCATAAATCATCGGATCTGGATTCTACATGGTTTGTAGTGTATTGATTCCTCTAGTGTTTCCTAGTTCTTTCCTTCAGCTTTGGAAGAATATTCGTATATGAACTTGGGTGTATGCTTTAGCTTGCAAGACCTTGTCTGCGACTAAACATTGGGACTTACTCCACCACATGCACCTGATCAGCAGAATGGCTGGGCAATTCTATTTGAACAGTTTAGGTGTTTTTACTATCAAGAGTGCAATATGCTGTTATATTTGTAATGTCTATGGAGAATTGAAGATGACAGATTTTCTAAATTTGAGAAGTATCCATCATATCTTTGGTGTTTGGCCATGCATGGTTTTAATTATATCAGTCTCTGGTCATACATGTATCATACAACTTTGACATGGGCGAGAAATGTTGTGCAAATATATTTTACTATTACTGCTATAAATGGAAAGAAATACTTGTCAAGGAGAGGTTTTAAGGATGAATGCCAGAACAAAGGCCTTAAAATATTTAAAATATATTCTTTATTTATCTGTTTTACATATACATGTATGACTTACCTTTGCCCTTCAATCGCATGATGATGGGTAGAAAGCCACGTTAAAGCGTATCACTCACTCACATTTCAATTGCATGACCTTATTTTATCATGTTTTTATTTTACATGTATACTGCTAAATGTAACAAGCATTTATTCATGTTCAGATTTTGGCAGTAATATGATATTAAAGAAACTTTAGTTAAAAACATTTGAAGTGTCACTATGGAGCTCGTTTTATTGATCCTGTGAGGAATTGCAGCGTGGCTGAAATTATTGGGATACCTCTTCTACATGCATAAACTTTTGCATCTAATATGTGCAGACTATTCACTACATGCATCATATGAATAAAATTTCCCCATCTTCAAAATATTTTTTGTCATTTAATTTGATTAATGTTGTTTAGCATGTTTTTTCTTAATTAAGTAAATGTTGCTAGCTCAAGATCCCTTTGTCGAATTCACAATGTAAGATAATTTATCTTAAAGACTGTATACATGTTTTCTTGAATAAGAATATTTAACTCCACAGCCTTGAGAAATATTTTCTTATCCAAGTTAACAGCTTTGAGAAATATTTTCTTATTCAAGTGGTCAGTTTTTCTTGAACAAGTTAATTATCTGGAATAAGTTTAATATTCTTACCCCACTCCAAAAATATCTTACTTTAGATTTCATAGCAAGATAAATTATCTTACTGAAGAAAATATAAGATTTTTTTTCTTAAATGAGTAAAAAGCGCCAAGATAATTTTTCTTAATTAAGATCTTCGAATAAGATTTGTGAATCTTGAATAAGATAAATAAACTTATAATTTTCTTATCCAAGTAAATATCCATAAGTAAATTATTCTTACCCCACTCCATGATAATTTATCTTATTTCAAGATGATTTTTTCTTAAAATAAGTTTTTTTTTTCTCGTTTTAAGTACCCTATTTTTGGCAGTGCACTGATGCAGGCTTCAGGAAGGTGGGTGTTCGGGTTGGATTTTGTCCCTTTTAGCCATACACAAATAGTTGCAGCATGTATTTCAGAAGCTGTTGTCCACCCATCACCTAGCACCATGTTCTTCCTGTAACCTTGCTGGGATTGGGAATGTTTATCATGATGAAGCAACACATCTTTTTGTGAGTCCCACCAGTTGTCAAAAACAAATCTACAGTATACCTATGCCGTGAAATATCACCATGGAGAGCTGAGCTAATACAGTGGAAAAAAACAGTTTTCATCTGGAACATCTAAAACTTAGCTGGATTGTAACGTTGCACAAAAGTGCAAGCAGCTGTTGCGTTCACACTTTCTGATGTAGAAACTTTGGCATAATTGTGTTCCTTTCCCAATAGTGCAGAGTGGATGGAACAAATTTCTCTCCTTGTAATCATTGTATGTGATTCTTTGACACATTTGATTTGGAATAACTGCATGTGTTCATCCATATTGTAAGATTTTTTTTCTCTCTTTTTTTTGTAGCTTCAATATATATATGTAAAAAAAAAAACCAATTCAAATACTCTACGGAGAGCTCAATATTATTTTCTAACCTTATTCATTGAGTTAATAGCATTTTAATTTTTTTTTTAAGCCCTGGACATAGGCCTACCACTCGGCTGGGCATTTATTTGCCATACGATCACATTTTACATGCTTTGTTCAGCCCCCGTGATCTGGAACCAAACAGATACCATTACTAGACGAAAGAAGCAGATCATGGTATACATTTCAGGTTATTTTAATAAGTATTTTAATAAGGCTATGTTATTAATTTCTCAACATAATTTAACACTGGTTGATAAAAGTTACCTCCCCTCAACTATAACCATACCAGTCAAAAGAAAACTTTCAAGTGTAAACTTTTTAGAGACCGATTTGGTTGTAGTTTGTTATGAAAAAGAGGTGTTTGTGTCATAGAATTACTTTCTGGGAGATATTGAATAGTATGTCGGTAGTTTATATATATATAGATTTCTGGCGTATCTATGCCTGAAACACGGCTATTCATAAAAGCTGAAATTCTCAATACCGGTGACGTGCATATTCATGATATGGTAATGGCGTGGATTATCGCTACCGCAAAACGGGGGAGATATTTATGAATATTGTCCAACAGAAAAATCTATTTAGAGTTTAAAAAATACGGATATAATCTACAGGAATTTACAACGCCAACACTGATATATACAGTGGCCTAAACTGACCTTCTCAATGACGAGGTTACTTTGCCTGACAGCTGTCCATCAACGAGCAGACGACGCCCTTATTTCCGGACGGGGTCTGTTGTTTTCTCAGTAACAATATATTTTTCGTTCCAACTTTATTGGTGGTTTTTATATTTTTGAAGGGGATTTTATTCAGTCACGAAGTGCAAAAAATAGACTCTAGAAGAAAACCAGATGTTGATTTCCGAGATGCAATATTCAAAATGACCCCCTAATACGACGAGTACCCGGATGTAAACCGGATATACCGTGAAAAAAGATTCGTTAGGGTTACAGTTTCCATGGAGTTGTGTGCATTTCTCATACGTACAGATGTTGTCTATTGACAACATGCTTCGCCGGTCGTTCGCTGCGCTCACTATAATTGGAATACGTAATACCGCCAACCGTCAACAGTCAAATGTTTCAAGTTTAAGGGAACAAACAGCTTTTGGGGATATAGTGCCTCTTGATTTTCTTTATACAGCACCAGGGACTAATCGGTGGATTTACAGGTAAAGAACAACAACAACAACAACAAGGTTTGTGAAGTCTAGATTGAGGCAGACCTCACAACAACAAGGTTTGTGAAGTCTAGATTGGGGCAGACCTCACTTTTCTCCCAGCACATGCTTCAGAGTGTTAATTAAGGCAGGCCGGGAAAGGTTGAAATTGACCTGAATCACCCCAAAAGGGCTGATTCCGCCTAGTTTGGCTGAATTACGTCATAAATCCTGACCCCAATTAGGCTGAATTAATCATAGTATCATACCTGAATACCTCTGATTTGAGCACTAAGTTATAGACTTATAAGCTCCTCCAGCGTGAACTTACTTCCTTCCTTCCGCTTCCGCTTCCGGCTACCACATATTTTTGAAGGAGTTAACAGAATTTGTAGATTCTTGGGTCGAGCTTCAGTAATACAAATACTGTCAGGATCATATAGTTCAATACGGGTCAAACCCAAAGTGATCATTTTTTTACAATGATAAATATCTCAAATTATGAACTGACCACTTTTGGCGCTAAAATAGGGAACATGTTTTCTCCGATACCGTGAAATTTATGACGTACAACATTTGCTGATGAATTTTGCAGGAAAGTGAAATATGTTGTCTGGCAAAAAATGATAAATCCGATTTATACAACTTTACCGTTTATAAGTTTTTAGATGGAAAAAATATTTCGCTCACCTTCACACCTGTCGCTGTTCTTACCGCCAGGATCTGGTCGAAGTCGAGGCCACGAGGGTCAACTAGTAATCATTTTTTTTTTAATTATCATATTCGGTAAGAAGCATCAGAGGAGGTAATCCTGTGAAGAGCTCCTGCCGAAGACAATTTGGTATTGAATTGAATTTTATTCTCTTGATCCTGCACTCTCACGTGCTCTCATATTTTATGAATTATCGATTAATTACGCCTGGGAGTTCAAACAAGATGGTGGCCAAAACACGCTGTCGTTTTGGAGAACAGTTTGACTTTGAAAAAATACTATAAAATGGTAAACTGGGCGGAATCAACCCTTTTGTGGTGATTCAGGCCAATTTCAACCTTTCTCCGACCTGCTAAGAAAATTATCATTAGCTTGCCCGAAAACATCGGAGCCGCTGGGGGAAGCTTCACTTTCTATTGATTAATTGTTGTTGTTGTTATGGCCCGTAATTCAATTCAATTCAATTTTATTGTATAGAACACTTCAAAGGGGTCACATACAAACAAACAAATAAGGGACATAATCCATAACTGAACAAAGATAGGTACCATACATGTATGTACACACTTTCTGATAATTATTCCGAAATCAGATCTACCTAATACAAACAACTTCATATGGCTAAGTTTAATAGCTGTTCATAGGGAAATCATGTGTCATGAACACATATTGTTAGCTTTAATATGAAATAAATAAATTTGAAGTAAGCCGAACATACCGTATACTTTACAATAGACCCATTTTAAATTTGATTTATTACATATCATGTTCTAGTGTGGTATGATATGATATACGATATTTATCGTATGAGATACATTGTAGTCGTGCGCACAATACGAACAAACAAATAGAACAAACATGAGAGCCAGTCAGGGACTCTTGCTCACATAAACAAGAGGACTAAAGCCGTAAAGCATACTTTATCTTGCAATAGCAATTAATGAGACAATCGAAGGATACTTCCGCTTACGTTAACAATATGAGAGGACTGAAGAATTAATACTATAAGTTATGCCAGTCGATACACCGGAATTCAGGGTGGTATTGAAAAGCTTTTTTCCCTGTGTGTTCATGAATATACATAATCAGTCAAGGCAAAAGTAAGGAAGGCATAATCAAGGTTGGATAACATCGCCGCTGCATGTACTCTCTCGGTCCACAGGTGTTGTCTGTCCGTGTTACACAAGAACTGTTCAATCGATATGTCAACTGGTTTTCGGAACAGCCTTGTACATTATGCAAGTCAGGGTAATTAATTAACCGATCAAAACAATACAATTTCCTCTATAATTTCACTTACATTTACAATAAGGTAGGACTGACAGATACTTTCAATTGCAACAATATGAGAGGGCTGAAGGATACTTTCACTTGCATTCATAGCACAGGAATAAGCAGGATAACAAGAGAGGACTGGAGGATATAGGCTGCTTTTACTTTTAAGAGAGAATGACAGATTGTTGTACGGACGTCAATTATCATAATTTGGCTGATGGCTGATTTTTTCAGACCATGTACCTTCATATCAAAAAATGGTGTTCATCAACACATCCTACATGCGAATGTTTGTTTTTTACATAATCCATGTGTCCAAAGTAAATTCTGGTAAAGTAAATGATATCAATAGTCTCTTCTCTGTACCCATCCTCGCTGAAACCAGAGGTACACATGTAAGTTCCCTGCCAGTGAAAACATTGTGACCAGAGCGATATGGTGCCATAGCAGTGACATCTTCACCATAGCGATAGCATATGGACCATCAATGGTTGTGTGTCTGCTCTGGTACAGCCTTGGTACCGTTACGGTGAAGATATAGTCAACACTATGGTACCATACCGCTCTGGATACAATGTTTTCAGTGGCGGGAAAACTTTAGAAGGGAGATAGAAAATCTGAAAAATCTGGAGTACTTTCTGCATGGCAAATCTTTGACAGAAAAATTAAATTTAATGATGATAATCCCTTTAGTGGGAATATATCTGGTTGAATTAACATTTTATGAAGTCAATCCTTTGTATCCAACAGTGGTCCAGGAAAGGTTTGAAACACTTTGAAGATCTTTTAAATGAATGAGAGTTGTGTAACTTTAACAAAGTAAAATTAAATTAAGTATGAAAGGCACATTTTTGGATTAAGATTACTTAGGAACATCCTGAATGAATGGAAGACTAAACAATTATGAAAGAGTACCGCCCTCTCCCATATATCCTTCTGCGCTGCGTTCCTTGAGGAAATGTTACAAATGTTGTAGAGGTCTTCAGGATGGTTTCTACAGGGCTGGTACCAATCTCTGAACAATAATGAGAGAGAAGTTTGTCCAGAGTAAACATTAGGTGGAAATGTAACTATATGATGGCCAACTCTTGTATCCAACAAAAGACAACCCTCTATGCAATTTGCAATTTAAAATTCTGCACAGATTTCTCCCCAGTGATAGTTTATTATTGAATGAAAATACATGGTGTCCGTTATATTCTCTCTGTAAAACTGAAACAGAAAGGCTCGAATTTGTATATTGTGACATCCAATCATTTAGGCGATCAGCAGAAATATATTTCATACAACATACAGAGAACTATATTATTCTTAATGAAATGACCATTGTTTTTGGGCCCCTATGAGGTTTAAAGCTGTTAGCAGTTGAGCCAGGTCAGCTTTTTCTAAAGCCTTACTTGATGGGGAAAATGGCGTGGTAACGTAGCCCAAATATCCAACAAGAGCTTTTCTGTGTAGGCTATATCTGACGTTGTGCAATGTACCGCTATGCGACGTTTTAATAGAAAACACGATATTTATGAAAATAGACACAGGAATTTTCCATGGACAATGGTATGCTACTGAATGTTGGATCTGATGCTTAGTATTTAGCTAATATGTATATACTACATACAGCCACTTATCCAATGGGTCCATATGGTCAGTCGTATTTATATATTCAGAACATAGGGAAAAACAATTTGGACGATAGCAAGATACAGGCTGTCGGATCTGACGCTTATATGGTACCATCATGTAAGTACTGTCGCGCAGTATATGTATACCAAGTTTGGTGATACAGTCGTATTTATATACTCAGAGGGGCCCTCGGTGACCGAGTGGTCTAAGGCGCTTTGCTGTTGACCGCTAGCCTCACACCGCTGAACTGGCACGGGTTCGAGCCCAGTTGGTCCATGTGTGAAAGTTTGTCAGTTACTTGCCGAAGGGCGGTGGTTGTCTCCGGGTGCTCCGGCTTCCTCCACCAACCAAACTGACTGTCTGTGTCACCATATGAGTGAAACAAACTCGAGTGTGACATTAAGCCAAATTCCCTCCCTCCCCTATATATACTCAGATCATAAGAAAAAACAATTTGGACAATGGCTAGCCACTGAATGCCGAATGTGACGCTCATATGGTACCATCATATAGGCATTGCCTTGTAGTATACGTGTACCAAGCTTGGTGGCCCCAAACCACTCGCAATGGCAGAATACAGAGAAAACAATTTGGACGACGGTCAGCTACTGGCTGTCGAATCTGACGCTCATATAACTTCATGTACATGTAGGTATTGTCTCGTAGCATTTGTGGCTCAGTCGTAATTATATGCTCAAAACATAGGGAAAAACAACTTGGACGATGGCTAGTTACTGATTGTCGAATTTGACGCTTTCGTGGTACCATGCTTTAGGTGTAGTACATGTGTACCAAGTTTGATGGCTCCAAACCACGTCCAAGGGTGTCAACATCCTCGCTAAAACTAGGGGTATCTCTATCCTAGATATAGCCCCTGATATGCTTGGGCAATGTATCGCGATCAACGACAACACAACAGTAGATGTCAACCAATCAGCAAAAGCAACATCCTGCACATATTGACCAATTAGATCACTTAAGTACCGCGACCATGGCGACCGTGACAACAGGTCCGAAAACACCATAGCTTGTGTGATACCCAGTGGCAGATGAACATGAACCTTTTCGACAACCATGAACATTAATGAATATAAAGGAAACAGTTTAAAACAAAATCTATT
Source organism: Hanleya hanleyi (assembly GCA_036873755.1). Classification (NCBI taxonomy): domain Eukaryota; kingdom Metazoa; phylum Mollusca; class Polyplacophora; order Lepidopleurida; family Hanleyidae; genus Hanleya; species Hanleya hanleyi. The sequence goes on from JAVTVY010018636.1 coordinate 43,062, forward strand.
TGAAGAGAAAATAAACCCATTCATCTACCATCAAACGTCCAGCGAGCCAGGCAAATGTAGGAAACACTGAAACTTCAACGGCGGTCCGCGATGTCATTGTATCCGATCTCACCTTCCCAATGAAGGATTTGAATTGGATTGAAATGCACGGATTTCTATAAAATTTCACTGGTCTGTCCATTAATATTTTATTGTTATCCATACTCGGATTAAATATTTTACATTCGTTATCAGCGAATAGTTTAGCAGCGAAAGTAAATCCCAAACGTATTTTACCATCAGTTTTTCTAGGTCACGTAACTGGAATGTGGGCAGAACGCGGTTTGCTATGCAAGTTGGTCAAAGGTTCGCCTTTGGCTCACAAATAGAAACCTTGACGTTGTGAAGGTGGGGTGTCAACGGACGCTCTCTGTGAGAGACATAAATACGGACATTTCAGGCTAGCTACTCAATGTCGAATCTAAAGCTTCTAGGCATTGTCTCGCATTATATGTGTACCAAGTTTGGCGGTTTTAAACAACTTACAAGGGCAGAACACAAGAGAAAAACAATTTGGACGATGGCTAGCTTCTGACTGTAGAATCTGATGCTTATGTGGTAGTATGGTACCATTATGTATTTATTGTCGCGTAGCATTTGTTTTCCAAGTTTGGTGGCTCAGACAGTCGTATTTATATACTCAGAACATATGAAAAAAAAAAAAAAAATTGGCCGATGGCGAGATACTGAATGTCAAATCTGACGCTTCCAGGGCACCATCCTGTAGGTGGAGCATATGTGTGCCAAATTTGGTGGCTCAAACACTTTCAAGAGTGTCAGCGGACGCTATCTCGGACAGAGAGACAGACAGACATACAGACGGGCATTTCATGCCGGTTCTTTTAATAATATAGACAACTTATTATTACCCCACAAGCAAATTTGTATTCAATATCGGGATCGTGATTGGTTAAAAGGTCGGGTCACATAAACCTATACACCCCGAGTGATGTCATGCTACTCGAGGTATATACTATAGAAACTAACTCACGTGCGATTCAAAACGACGCTCTCGGTTCGAAAGTTCAGCTGATCATATCTCAATATTTATGGAATAACTTTGGCGTAACAATAATTTGGCGGGTTTTTGTGGATACATCGCCTATATAGGAAGTGTATCCACATTTTCGCGAGAGTCAAATCAGATGTTTTTTTTAAAAATGTGGATACACCTTCTATATAAGTGCACTGTAAAAACGCTGAGTAAACGTTCAACCATAAAGTGGATGTAACTCGGTTGCAACCATAAACTGGTTCAACATAGCACCAAGCAAAATTCAACGTTGAACTAAAATGAGGTTAAACGTTCAACCATCAACAGATATAACGTTGAACTGAAAGGTAAACGTTGAACCAGAAACTGGTTTAACGTTTAACCATGGAAAACCCTGAACCAAAATGTGGTGTTACCTAGAACCAATCACTGGTTCAACGTATAACCAGATTCAGGTTCAATGTTTTCTCAGAAATAGGTTCAACGTACAGCCACATCAAGGTTTAACGTACAACCACATCAAGGTTTAACGTATAACCACATCAAGGTTTAACGTACAACCACATCAAGATTTAACGTACAACCACATCAAGGTTTAACGTACAACCAGATCCAGGTTCAACGTTCATCCAGATGCAGATTAAATGAAATCTGCATCGGATTGTTCTGGTGCAAATTGTACATGTATTTGCAGATTTAGTTAAATTCTTGCAAATACACCGGAACCATATGAGCAACCAAGTTACATCCAAGTCTTAATTGTTGCAGTCGTCAGTGAAAGGTATATCAACCTGTAAGAAAGTGAAGAATCAACAAAGACACATTAATTGAAATAAAATTCATATATTTCAATTATATTTGGATATAATCTAATAACAGATCTCAATTCTAACGAATACATTTGAACAACATGTTTGAAGAAAGTTAACAGGAATGAATTATAACATTGGCATGGGGAATTAACAGGAATGAATTATAACATTGGCATTGGGAATTAACAGGAATGAATTATAACATTGGCATTGGGAATTGGCATTGATGTGGCAACAGCAAAATTGGATAAAATTGGGGCATGACACATCTCTCCAATATGAACGGACCCACCAAATATTAAAAATGTAAACAACCACGGCTGTAGTCCAGACAAGAAAATCACAGTTTAAAAAAAAAAAAAAATGCAATTTCATTGCAATGGCTTGGTTGCCTGGTTGAGTTGTAGAACGGAAGTGACAGTTCCAGCAAAAAAGAAAAATTGCCATTTGGTTCCTATGGCAACTGCAGTATTGGACAAATGTGGTACACGACAGATCATCTCCTCAATATGTATCTACCCACCAAATATAACATGAGATTGATCTAATCAAAACCCCTCGGCTTTCCCCAAGTGATTGTGACCCATGTGTACTGTGAATTGGAGAAGAGATAGTTCTATGTGGGATGATCAACATATACCGGTAGTTGGTTACATTCAAGCATATATGACAGAAATAGAAAAATTATATATCTGTAAAGGGGCATAACTCTGTAAAATATAGGTCAAGGGGAGCTACTTTCGATAGGCATCTACATGTAACTTAGCACTCTGTAAAAAAAGAACCGAGACGAATAAGCCGTACCAAACATGGATCTGCAGACCGAATATCGATCTGCATATTTAACTTGTACATTCAGCTACAGATAACATTGGATATTATTACATCTGAAAGGGGGATTACTCCATAAGCTAAGGTGAGAAATTTTTGTTGGCTTGTAGAATACAACAATATAAATAAGTTTCAAAAATATAGTAGCTATACCAGATACAGTTGGTTACATTCAGGCATATAGGACAGAAATAGAAATCAATATATCAGTAAAGGGGCATAACTCTGAAGTATGGGCCACTTACGATAGGCCTCGGGCTTAGCACTGCTGTAAAATAACAATGGAGATGAATTAGCTCTACTGAACACCGATCTGCAGATATAACTTGTACATTCAACTACACATAACAAAATCGAAGATTATTACATCCAAAAGGGGCATAACTCCATAAGCCGAGGGGAGTAATCCTTTGTTGGCTTGTAGAATACAACAATATAAATAAGTTTTCAAAATATAGTAGCTATACCAAACACAGTTCTGCAGATATAGTTGGTTATATTCAGGCATATAGCACAGAAATAGAAATTAATATATCTGTAAAGGGGCAGTCTGATTTAGCACTAGATAAATAAGTGTTGAACATTTGGTGGTTGTATCTCAAGCGGTTTTGCCTAAAATGCGTTAACGCACAGACAGACGTACATACAGACGGCCGGACGTACATGGCAACGACGATACCCTGAGGCCAAAATGACTGAGGGGTAAAAACTAAACAGTGTTGTTTCAAGGTCCCGGCAAGAAAATGGGCAGACAGACTGGCAGGTGGCAATTGCGATCACAAAATACGTCCCATATACATGGTGGGCATATAAAAAGGAACATAACTGGATATGCACTAGGCCTTCATATCAAAACCAGTTAACCCATGATTATGAAATGATGAATTTACATTCAGCAATCATGCATTGCATAAGATGTATATTTAGTGTAGGTTTACAGAAATGTGATCTAGAAGGGTTGACTGCAGTTCTCTCATTTTAGAAATACATATGAAATTGAGCCAGGTCAGCTTTTGCCAAGGCCTTAAAGTAATCGGAAGTATTTGGCACTGAGGGTCTGGTAGTGCATGACCATATTCTTACCTCTAGATATACTTTTCTATATAGGTCAAAATCAACTCCAGTAATTTGATCTAGGAAATATATATCAATGGTTCCAATAATGTTCTGGTCTATTCTAACTCAAATGCATATGGAACATGAATTCATAGAGCTTAGACTTAACATATGGAATTGGACCTTCAGAAAATAGGTCAAGATCAGTGATATTCAATAAACCAGGCATATGTGGTATAAATTTGGACAGTCACAATGTAGATATAATCCTTAATGAAATACTGTACTAAATAGAATCTGACCTGGATAATATAGGTCAGTCATCTTCAGCATACCTTTGGACCATCGCCAGATGTATACATAGTATTAATTTGGAAAGCCTAGCTATATTTCTTCTACTTCTGTCATAGGCTTCTAGTCAATCATCAGTTGCATTTGTAATATGAATTTGGAGACCCTAGCTTTAATCATTCAAAAAAATAAAGCAAATACTAGAATTTGACCTTCATAAAATAGGTCAAGGTCAGTCATTTTCAATAGGCTTCTGACCCTTCACCAGATGCATGTGTGGTATGAATTTACAATACCCGACTCTAATCCTTCTTGAGATATCGTGTTCACAGACCCAGACCAACGACATTAAATACCCTATGGGTAAAATTTGCCGGAGGGGTAAAAATGATTAGCAAATGATTATGATTGAAACCCTGGTTATTAAACAAAAAATCAGCCAGCACTGTACATCTTCGAACGAAAGAAAAAAAAACAGCCCCTGCATACAATAGTTTCAGCAACATTTCACCAATGAAATAGGACTGGAGACAACCTATGAGCACTATACATGTACTAAAAAAAAACCCGAACATATGTACAAGCATTGCCTACTGAACTGGACAGACCTACAAAATATGATAAACAATTTTGCAATAATCATCATGCAGCTTCTAATGAGATCACCAGACAACCAATGTCTTCTACAAATTAAATACTAGACTATTTGCAATCAAATGAACTACACATATGAAAAGCTAATATGTAAACATTGAATTCTACCAATCCATGAATTACAGAAACCACAAGTAACAGGGGTTACAATAAAGGAGTTTGAAGGGAGTGTGGGGAAGTAACATCCAAGATGGTGCCACCTAAAGTTTGATGCCTCCCTTTCAACTGATGTTCGACTAGCAACCCTCATCTAAGAAATGAAAAATTCAACATGCAAAATGATCATTAATGACTTCTTTAGCTTACTGCTGTATGCTGAAATATTACTGTATGTGTATGTGTATAGTTTTGAGAAGAGATATGCAGTTGATGGCTCTAAGAATGCAAATTTATTGAAGGAGTACATTGTTAATATTACTGATCCGAAATATTTGAATGAGCAAGTTAATTGCATTTTATCACAGTTTAGTTATGGGACCTACATACATAGTTTATGTGTGTCCAACCTTCCTACACAGAGTATAAGTGATCGGATTTCACACAGCGACCTATGTATTCAGAGTACATGAATTGTAATATCACTGATCTGGGATATTTGAGTGAGCTAGATAATCGCATTTTATCACAGTTTAGTTATGGGACCTACATACATAGTTTATGTGTGTCCAACCTACCTACACAGAGTATAGGTTATCGGACTTCACACAGCGACCTATGTATTCAGAGTACATGAATTGTAATATCACTGATCTGGGATATTTGAGTGAGCTAGATAATCGCATTTTATCACAGTTTAGTTATGGGACCTACATACATAGTTTATGTGTGTCCAACCTACCTACACAGAGTATAGGTCATCGGACTTCACACAGCGACCTATGTATTCAGAGTACATGAATTGTAATATCACTGATCTGGGATATTTGAGTGAGCTAGATAATCGCATTTTATCACAGTTTAGTTATGGGACCTACATACATAGTTTATGTGTGTCCAACCTACCTACACAGAGTATAGGTTATCGGACTTCACACAGCGACCTATGTATTCAGAGTACATGAATTGTAATATCATGATCTGGGATATTTGAGTGAGCTAGATAATTGCATTTTATCACAGTTTAGTTATGGGACCTACATACATAGTTTATGTGTGTCCAACCTACCTACACAGAGTATAGGTTATCGGACTTCACACAGCGACCTATGTATTCAGAGTACATGAATTGTAATATCACTGATCTGGGATATTTGAGTGAGCTAGATAATCGCATTTTATCACAGTTTAGTTATGGGACCTACATACATAGTTTATGTGTGTCCAACCTACCTACACAGAGTATAGGTTATCGGACTTCACACAGCGACCTATGTATTCAGAGTACATGAATTGTAATATCACTGATCTGGGATATTTGAGTGAGCTAGATAATCGCATTTTATCACAGTTTAGTTATGGGACCTACATACATAGTTTATGTGTGTCCAACCTACCTACACAGAGTATAGGTTATCGGACTTCACACAGCGACCTATGTATTCAGAGTACATGAATTGTAATATCACTGATCTGGGATATTTGAGTTTATTTCATCACAGTTTAGTTAAGACACCTACATACACCTGGGTTATCAGACATCACACAGCTACCTAAACAAGATATTTTAAGGATGTCCGCTGGTGGTAAATCAAAGTAATTAACTTTTTGAATAATGTGTGTTATTGCATTCATAATTGTGTAATATGAGAAAAAACAAAGAAAAAAATATAGGTTGCTGTGCATTTTTGAGCTGTAGGCAACGTTAAGTGGACTGACCCATGCTCAATTTGGTAACACAGAAATCATAGGGAATAGCCCTAGTTTTGAAGCATATTCATGAAAAATTCATATAAATAGTATTTAACTTTTTCTTATATTCTAACTGTTTGCAGATAATTACAATGTCTATCAAAATTTAGCAAATTGGATGGATGTTGCTGTGCAAAATTCTCGGCTAGAAGGCTTTTAAAGGAAATCCCCATCTCTTAACCTAGGGAAGGGAGATAACCCAATGGAAAAACAGGCAAAATGGCTGCCGAAGTCAAAAACCACCAGCGGACATCCTTAATGTGTAGTTTAGCATGATCTGCAGATCAGGGATATGAGGTGCTGCAATCCTTAGTTCGGAGTACCTGTAAATATTTGAACAGAAGTCTGTACAAAAAACCCCATTGAATTATCTCTTACATTTAAATTACAGATTCGCTGTGGGTGGTATGGTTGAACACAAAGTTGAATACCAGGTTCATCTAAAATTTCAAACAATGTCCAAGATTTCATGCTTAATAATATCAATTACTTGTAGTTGTACAGCCATGTCCAACTCTGTTATCAGGGATTAATCTACATACAGTGATCATGAAATTGCACATGTACTTTATAAAAATATGACAAACAATACATCCAGATTTTCTAACACACCTAAAGAGCATCTTGTGGAATGCCACAGCATGAACACATAAATCCAGATTTCCATGGGTCAAATCAACTTTTATAAATATGTCCGGTCTACGCCAAACTGACATGGTCTTATGGAGGGTTGGAATTCTCGTTTAGAAAGTAGTAAGCTGTGTATGTACACATGCCTTCAATGGCCTTTTCCCTGTATCTTTGGCTGGAGTTTGCATCCAAGGAAAGGAGCATGTTAGAGTGGGAGGGATACTTTGATGACCCCTATTTAATTCAAATTCCAGTTCTCCCAGCATGAACCTCACCAACAAATGTTCAGAAAGGGATATTTACAACTTTACCTTGGGCACATCAGCCAATTTCAAATTAGTATCTAGATTCTATTTCTCTTTGTAAAAACATTTACACAGTGACTTGATCAATTAAAATAGACAGAATGCAGTTTTTTTCGTCATCTCCATTCTAATGTTACATTATCATACCAATGAACACAAGAATGTCTGGATCACAAAAATACCACCATGAAATAAAAAAGCCTTTCTCTACAACATGATTGAGCATGTTCAGAGTTCAATAGGATGAATAGGAAGTTCAACAGGTCTTGTGATCAGAAAATAATTCCTGTGCGGATGGCAGCATGCTGTCTACATGTACATGATGTAGAGCATAAATATATTAAAAACAGGTGAAAATTAATGCCATTTGCCTGTCATCATACAAGCTGATTAAAGGATACATAGCACTATTATACAAATTCGACCCTCTGTAGGCACACTTGGTTCCATGGCATAAAAAAAGATTTAAAATATAAAACCAACAAAATATGGTAAAGAGCATTTTTTTGTCACTATTTGACAATTTAACAGAGGGATTTTCCCATCAAAGTAAAACCATGATTGCATTACACAAAATCAGTCCAGCAAATCTATGACAAAAATAATAAAGTTCTAAATACCTCTGAAATATTGTTTGGTTGAATAATGTAATAGAATTCTTGATATGATGGGATCATTCACTCCCCTGGAGTGTAAACTTCTACCTGCTTTTGCCTTATTGAAAATTTCATATATCCAGAAACCTAGTTTTCGCAGATTCATCATATTCCTATAATGATGTATTGGGTCCTTTGGACAATGATTACAAACTAGATTATGAGATTCATGATCAAAATTCTATTTGCAGTAGTGATGGTCGCAGTGATGATTATTCATGATGTTATGAAGCTGTCTTTATCGAGTCTTAACGACACACACATTAATATGCGATTCAGAATTTCAAAACCTCCTAATTCTATTGAACAAGAAGACATGGCAATTTATGTGGCGAAGTAAATGACGAATTTGTACATGTTTTTCATGACATGAAATAATACATGACGTATGGTAGTCTTGTGTCTGTAAAATAACAGTTCCATACCACAATTCGAGTTGATTTCAAGACTGCACTTCCCAAATTGTGGTCATTCATCTACCATTTCATTTCATCTTCTCTGCCAGCGTTATCACCTTGGCAGGAGTACCAGGCCCAGTAATCCCCATAATTTTATGCTGGAGAAAAGCAAAAGTGTTCCGCAGTGATTGGGGATACTCTAAGTTGCATGTGTAAAACATACAAAATAATGTGCACACTGCAGTCAGGAATTCCTCCACCTCTATCAAACAGGACTGCTCTGCATATATCTCAAACAAATCTGCCTCGTACGGATCTCCACGACATACAATGAGAGGTGTTTGAGAATTTTCCCCAATCTCCTTTGCAAGCAGTGGCTCCTATCAAAGAAAAGATAAATCATAAATTTTCTCTTATATTTGAGGAAATTGTACAATTACATGTTCAAACAAGAGCCATCAGAAGATGGAGTGCGGATAAATTGGAGAGTAGAAAAAGAGCTGTGTTTCAGTGTGTGGGGAATGAGTGATGTGCAATGTAATATTATGTAATCTCATAATCACATAACAGCCATAATCAATTCTGGGTTGGTTTATTTGAATTCATCATGTTGTTGCACAATTGTGTGTAGTTGGAATTTTGGCATACTTTAAGCTCTATATGCTGAATGATTCCAATCTCAACAATATCAGCCATGTTGTTGTTGTCAATAGAGCTAAGTCCAATATTAAAGGTGCCACTTGAAAACAATAGCCTAATATTAAAGGTAGCACTGATCACTTTGTACTACGTGCCCCAGGTACATGTTCACTATATAAATCACCGTTCACTTGTTAGTAGGTACCGATGTGGTCGACAGGTGATCCATGTCAGCCAGACAATCACTTTTGTGACGATGACGGAAATTGGTCCCCCGATGACCCATGGAATCTTGCATGATTAAAACACTGACATGTGGAAATTTTCAAAATTCCATGGGGCACACAAGGCAGACAAGCAGCAAAAAAAAACCAACCTCATTTCAATTTCAGCTGTATTTTAAACTTTGACCTCTTATAATTACCGGTACCGTTTTCTCAATAATTTTATCAACACCCAAGCAATGAGTTGAACTGCAAAGGGGAACAACTCAGGAAGGAAAACTCCATTGTAAACAGGAAGGGCACATGCTATTCCCAGACTGTGCCGATAATATTCACCAAGTATTGTGTGAACTGTATCAAAAGTGTAGGAATTGCGTTGACAAGATTATATAGTTTAATCTCCGTACAGTATTTTGAAGTGTAAATTAAGTGCAATAACTCAGGAAGGAAAAATCCTCCTTCATCGGGAAGAGCACATCCACCAAGTATCGTGTGAACTTTATCGAAAGTGTAGGAGTGGCGTTGAAAAAATGACAATTTAATCTACAGTATTTTGAAATATTAAGGGCAATAACTCAAGACAGAAAAATCCTCTGTCAATGGGAAGAGCACATGTGCATCTTCAGACTACTCTCTGTTTGGCCATTCCCTTAAGTCTTCTTGCTAGATTTCTACAGGATAAATATCCTCAACATGCTGAATCAATACAGATGTATTACCGATTTTGAAAGCTGCAATGCAATATAGCTTCATGTCAAACACCAATACCAGAGTTGCAAACATTGTGGAAGCTGTTGATTACTCTCCTAGATTCTATATTGCAGGAGTGGTCACTGTATTGTAAGAGTGATTCAGTCTTGTCAGTTTTACTCCCCAATACATTTTCATTTTCCGAAGGGGAGGCAAGTTAGTTGAGCGAGAGACTGCAATATACATTCAAAATCTCCTCGTGTGAAACAGCAAATAAGGAACAGGATCAAGCAGAAATTCAGGAGGTGATCCATAATAATAGGAATGCTTGTAGTAACAAGTTTCAACAATAGATGTATATAAACATGCTCATATAGCTTGGTAAAATATATTCCAAATGATCATGTATAAATTTTGTCTTGCCCCATGGGCAGGTGGTTATAAATTGAAATTATCTTGTCCTGTTTGATGTTCTGTGAAGGCAACATGTCACACTTGGGCATATCAAAGATTTGCTGATGCAAATTTCAGGTTATAACTGGCAGGCAGGCATTATTTTTAACTGAGTACATGTATAATACACCAGGATAGTTTCTATCAACCCACTTCAGCATGTTCAGTATATAATCTCGGGACTCGAGAAAGAAGGCTTTGTGTTCAGAATTAGTGCAAGAGCTGAAAATAGCCCCCATTCAAAAAGTTTAGAAGAGGGTATTCGAAATTTAGACGAGTGGTTGCAATATAATAACATTTAAAATGGGATAGTGTACATGAGCTAAAATCACCCTCGTGACATGAATTTACGTGAGTGTTTGCGCACAGGTGAGCTATCACTCTTGCTAAAAATGAAGCCCTAGAGAAATACAGAGTACTGTTAATGTCATGCCCCTCAAGAACTAAAGTTCTCACAATTACCTTCTCAATGACAATGAAGTTCTTAAATTTTCCTTGAAGTATAATGGAAGCATCTGAACAGCAGCAACCGCAGTCATGTAAACTTCCATCTCCCTCGGGACATCTCTCTTTCGTGTTGTACAGGCTGCCATAACTGATTTCATCGTCTTCTTGCATTCATCTTCCTTTCCTTTTGATTTTTCACACAACTGGAAGAATTTTTCGCCAAACCGCAGGATCTCATCATTGAAATGCTTTGGCACATCGACTCCCGTCAGTCTTTTGAATTCAGCCAGCTGATGGTCACATATGAACAGAGCAGGATATTGCTCTTTGAGGTCAGTGAGAACAGGGTTCGAGTTCACGACTCGTCTCCTGAAAGAGTAAGTAACTTCCATGCCAGTCTGTACAATCTGTTTGTTTTGTGCCTCAGTGGGCCTTTTTAATTCTTTGCTCATATTATCTTTATGTTTCCTGTGACTGACCTCGTCCTCCCCTTCAATATTATCCGGTGCCCAGTTCAGTTCACCTCGCTTTGGTGCTTTGGAGGCACCCACAGCCTTTAAGCTTCTAGTGTCCTCCCCAGATTTTCTTTTTTTACAATTTACCTCCTCTCTCAAGCCCTGCAAGTCCACACGCATTTTTTTCATCCGATTATTCAGCTTCTCAGCCCATCCAGAATAGCCAGATCCTACACTCTCCCTCAAATATGGAAATTTGTCTACCAGTGCTTTTGCCACCATTTCACGTTGTTTTATGTTAGGATATGGCGTGTATCTATATATTTCGGTGGCAAGTGCATTCAGTAGCTCTGTCTTTGCCTGCCATGAGAGTTGCTTCTTTTGGAGAAGCTGAGCATTCAACAACGGTGAGAATGACTCTGGTATCTCAAAAACTTGGGGCCATTGCCGAGTTCTGTTCTTCCCAACTGATTTTGAATTTTCTCCAGAGCAAGATGGAACAACAGTCCAAGATGGATCCGGTGATGCAGGCTGGCTCATCGATTCATCAGCGGAACTAATGTTACTGTCATAATATACGGCAGATGATAGGTCAGCTGATGTATCACTGCAACCAACAATCATGCAATCATTTGATGCAGCCGCGTCACAAGATGGCGTTGGTGATGCATCAGCTGATCGATCATAAGTTCTTGTAGATAAGAAAGATGGCATGATGGATGTGGCTGACAAGCTGGGGCATCCATTTGTTTGTTGAACAGAAGTCCAGGACATTCCACCAACTGAAGACTTGGCTAAGGGGGGAAGTTGAAAAGTACCGTAACTGGGGGAAAACTCTTTTGTTTGCAGGCCACAAGCTTCAATATGTTCACTTCGACTGACAATTCTTAATTTGCTTTGGTCATGTATCTCCTTCACATTGCAGTCAAAATATTCACCCATTTCACTGTCAAACAACTGCAGTATCACATCAGCTTCATTCAACTGGTAGAGCTCCAAAATCTTTGAGAATATGTCTCCTGGTTCAGCAATGTTCACCTTTTTTCTGGATAATCCGAATTCAACAATGACATTCATCGTAGATCTGTAAAATAAAAATCAGAGAAAAATGAAAAAAAAATACTTTACTAGTGTCGAATAGCACTTGGTGAAACAAAATACATGTATATGCAGGGTTCTCCCAAATAAATCTGTTCAAATCCAGGTACACTAATTTTTTTTAACATTGGTACATGTATGAAACAAATGAACTTCAAAGTGTTTCATATTGGTATGGGTTTTGTTTATATCAAATGCATACCGTACCATCAAGTGAGAAGTTAAAAAAAAAGCTAATAATTAAGTTTGACACACTCGACTTGCATGTATGATGCACATACAAATTAATTTGTTTAGTATATGGGGATGGTAGCAGATTTGCACAGCACCCTGACCACAAGGCAGTAGGGTAAATGGAATAAGTCAAAATACAAGAATTAAACAAATATACTGGACTTCGGGATCTTTGTATCATGTTCCCCATAATGTGATCCCATGCAAGATGGATATATGAGAAAGGGGCATGGTACACCTACAGATGCAGGGATGGGAATAAGCAGCAACCTATTTTTAGGATCATTGGGAGGTTGCTGAATGTGCATTTCATGGAGATCACTTCCATTTATATTAAGCCTTGCCCACCCCCTACATCAACATAATATATTAACGTCTATGATAATACATTAAAGTATTAAATGTTTACTGGGAACAATGCTTATGTCAAGGCCTGCATATGTTTCAGATGAGAGAAAGTGGTGTACCAATCTGGAGTGGTACATACATGTACTGGAAGCATGATGCCCTGATTCAATTGTTAATGGACAGACATACAAGCACACAGTTGATAATTTGCTGTAAAAAATTATCATAGTTTATAATCACTAAATCATCAAATGAAAAAAAATCCCTCTCTCAAGAAGGGAGAAACCTCACTGTAATGAAATCTTCAAGATAATACATGACCAATAGTCGGACAAAATTCAGCTTTGTCTGCTATTGTTATGATAAACTTGTTAAAGCAAAATGCAAAATGACTGACCAATTGGTTTGAACAGTGATTTTGAATTCACTTATTTCAGAAACTAAACCTACCAGTTATTGGAGATCTACTAAAATTGAACACAACATTGATGAATATCTATCAAAAAAAAACTGTGTATGTATATTACAAAAGTATAACAGGTACCTTGAGCTAAGCCTGGCAGTAGACCTCCTGACTGAAAACAACATGTTTAAGCACAAAGACTTCCTTCTCATCCACAAAGTATGTTGACAATGGATAGTAATCCAAAATAGCAGTGTGCTCGATCAACTTCGTATGTTGAAAGAGTGTCACTATGTGAAGTCTCTTATGGACATCATATTCTGTCTCGTAAGACTTCACAACAAAGTATGTGGTGTTGTTGCTGCTCAGAATCATTTGTATCTTCCCTACAGCCATGGCATCTGTTTCAGATACATGTAGGATTACAAGCATCCCGGTTTCATATCGCACACCATTGATCTTCACAGCCTTTGAACACCTAGTTGGACTTGAAATGTCAGATTCTGAGCACAGCTGGGCGATAGTTTCATCAAAGGAGTTCAAGTCAATCTGTGAGGATTTAATAAAAGTTACATCATCTCGGAAGAGGCAAGTGTCACTCTGATGATAACACTGTTTCATTTGATGTCTTGATGCCAAAGTTGACAAGTGACTTTTAAAGTTTCTCAGTCTCTGGGAAACCAGTTTGAAATAGGAATGTTTAGCCTCATAGCGCATGCACCATGCAGCTATCAACGGGCCAAATTCAGAAAGGAGCTCAGGGTAATGTAGAACAAAGTGATGTTTTGGTTTCAGACCACGGTCAGGAAAGAGCATAAGATAAAGAGAGTGATGCTCCTTGATAATAAAATCCAAGATGGCAGGATGCCTTCTGCTGAGCACAGGAGCAAAAACAATGTCGACAATATCTTTCAACAGCATCAACAACTCCCATGGCAAGTAATCCTGAGGAATTTTGCTACCTATTAAAATAGGCAGCATTCGCAGAAAACACCACTGACGGGCAGCATTCATCTTCACAACGCAGCTTTCTGGAATTTCATGGGGACGGTCCATTTTATCCAATGAGCCATACTTTAGGCTGTTTATTTGGGCATTTAGATAGCTCAAAGAGAATAGCTGATCTTTCAGCATAATTGATAGAGCAGATGAAATTTCTGTTGGTATCAATCCCTCCAAAAGGTCGTGCATGATATCAGGAGGCAACATCACACTCGAGTGAAAGAAGTCCAACTGGTTCAGAGGACAATCAAACTTGAGACCATATAGGTTACAATACTGTTCATCCTGATTTATCATCTCTATGTGGTGACGATGAGTGTCCGGATTTCTCCTCTGTACCTGGCTAGGATCAACTAGTGTTCTGGCTTGTTCTCCAGAAGCCATACAGAATCTACAAATCCTGGTAACATTTCTGTTGAAACATTGTAAATGGCCACCAAGAGTGTGACTTCCTAAATTGTCTCCGGAAACAAATACAAGAAATCCTTTTATGTTATTTCCAATGCCTGGGATTGATATACCATTGGTCTCCAGATCCCGAATATCAGAGATAAATGGTTCAAGTATCTTGTCAATCCCAAATCTATTTGCATCCACACTTCGGCAAAGTATTGCCAGCTGAATACCTTCCAGTCTTGATCTATATTTTGGAGGAAGATTACCCAAAATGAAATAGAATGCCAGAACTTTGTGTTTGTTCTTGTATCCACCCAATGGATTTACTACTTCAAACTCGTCTTGATACAACAATACTTGAAGAGTTAGAGATTCTTCCTGAACTATAGCTCTATTGGAAAACAGAGACCCATCATGAAAATCACTCAGGAGATTGTGCGTTGATTCGTGTGGATTTCTGATGTGTTCTTGGATATCTTCAAAACGACACAAAGCTTTCAAAGTATCCTTCAGGGGTATGTACTCAAAGGATCGGATTTTTCCTCTATTGTCACGTCCAAGGGAGTGAGTTACTGGCTCTACATAGTGAAAGCTTTTTTTGAAGTACTGCACGCGAAAGTAATTACTTTTCAACAATCCACAGGCAGCCGAAAATAAGTTTTCCTGTACAGTTTCAGTTGTTTTTTGTACAACAGTTTCATTCACATTACTGTCCCTAAGAACACAAGAAATTATTTCAGATGTGTGTTCAATGGAAAGTTTCTGCAACTGAGTAATATTTTCAATAATGTTTTGTATACTGGAAACTGGCAATACACATTGTTCTTGAAGTTTCAATAAAAAAACTGCAAAGGATTGATTGTATCTGTTTGAAATATCTTCCCCAGTTTCAGTTTCTTCAAAGTCCGAATGATCACCAGTTTCATCATCAAAATCACGTGCAGCATTATCTAGAACAAAAACTTCTTTCAAATTACCAAAGCCATCATCTTTGTGCTTTCTACTCAAGTGACTCTTAAAAGAACCATGATTATCGAACACATGATGGCAGTTCTTGAAAGGACAGTTGGACTTTGTATGGTTCTTGAAATGTGAGAAAAGCTGTCTCAGACTTGTGCATGAGAAAACACAATTATTACATTGCAGTCTTTTGTTGGCAAGCAGAGAAATATTTTGTCCATGAACCACTCTGTGATATCTGGAGATATGGGTCTTAAAAGCAGGGACAGTCTTCAACCTTTTAACACAACCATCAATTCCACAAAGAACATTGAAATTGGAAACATTCGAATGCCACAAAGCTAAATGTTTAGTGAAGGCATTCAATGATGATATATCTTTTGCACATACTGAGCAGGTTATCATGTCAAACTGTCTAAAACTGCAATGTAGGCTGGTAGCGTCTGGGTAAGTATATATTTGAAGCACTTTTCATAACCTCTATCTTTTGTTGCATCTTTTGCCATTTACGAAATCCTAAATACAATGGGTCCCTTTCAAAAGAATCTTCATCATATTTGTCTTTCAACTTTTTTGAGTCCGGATCAAGAGAGCTTTGATATTTCCTAGTTTTTTGTACATCTTGTTGTACACTATGTTCCAGTGGTTGCTCAGAGGGGCTCCGAGTGGAAGAGCCTCCTTTCCCTTCTCCCTCTTGTTTGGTCAGAAGCTTCCGATTTTTTTTTTCTTGTTTTCTCCTTTTGCTTCGCCGTCTACTGGCTTCTCTACTCCTGGCATGCCTGGACCTACCCATGGATAAAAGACAGCATCTACACAGAAGAAAGAACATTCCAGGTAAAAAGAAATGCAATAAAACTCAGCCTTTAAAACTATAGTGCTTAACAGACTACCGGTACCTCAGTAACTGTAACAGGCATATTGGGTGACAGACCATAATCACCAGTCAAAATAATACATGCTAAATAATACATGCTCCACCTGCTCTTGTTTGTGAAATCTGCAAAGTCTGTTCCTCACTCCCTGAATTTTGTTTTGGCATAGTGATACTAGAGTGATGAATCACTCCAACATCACTCTCCATTGCAGTGGCAGTGTGAAGGAGAGATCAACAGATACATGTATAAATGAGGTTGATCCTGTCGGAATACCTAGCGATTCAGACCTTCTAGTTCTATCTGTAATTATGTGAAAATGCTGTTTCAATCTTCATGGGATGCTCAGCTGTGGATAATAAACTTCAGGAGTTCAAAAACACTTAGGCTACATGTATGCTCATCTGAACAGCCTAAAATGTTTTGAGCAAGCCATGATCAGGCGATGTAGAATCGGCCATACAATTTAAAACTCACAAAAATTTAATAAAAGAAGAACTAGTCTAAAGGTGTATTCCATGCCTCAAAGATTTCACAGTGAAACATATTTTTATCGGCTGTATAGAATTTAAGAGAGATTCTTTTTATCGAGCAGCTACTTGTGAAGATAGTTTTAGTCGGGTGAGAGAAGACTATCTTTGGTTACTTATCAAGAGAAATCGGTTTGTTGCATAAGTTTTAATGTATTTGCATGTCTTTTGGTGTGTTGTGTTGATTGTTTCTGGATTGCTGCATTGTTGACTTGTTCTTATACTTAGAATTTTGTTTAATCGTCGCTGTACATGTATAGCTGAAATATTGCTGAACGTGACCTTAATTCTCTCTCTCAAGAATGTTCACTCTCACTTTTCTAGAAAATCAAGACTTCAACCTCAAATTGATGTGTGCAAGTCTTTTCCACTCTTTCACCTGCTCATGGGAAACTTTATTGTTCCTCTATTGCAATTTGCAATTTGTCGATATGGAAAATGTTAAAATGGAACAAGTTATTATGGGCAATTAACTTTTAACACACCACCCATCCATATAGGGAAACTAAAAATCTCAAATCAATCCCCCAATAATAGGCCATATTCCAGTATATCTGGAGTTGGTTCACCAGGTTTTCGCCCATCCATACTTTGGAGAGATAATATTGACATATTGAACAGTATTCACCATTTTCCTCCATTAAGGCACATGTATATTCACATTTAGTTAAGGGCCTGCATAACTGCTGATGAAATACGAAGCTGCACATCTGAAAACCCCTTGGCTCTGGGCGCCAGCCAAGAACATCAAGCAGTCAAGTGACAAATATACAGATTATAAAAGATTTTGCAATTAGAAATGGCCCCCAAGGTTTACGTCCAATCAGAGAAAGCGGTATTCATTTATTTACTTAAGTCTCTTGAAAATCGATGACAGGGCTCTCAAGGAGAGGCGAGCGATCACTCGCGCGCGCCTCCTGCTCGCCTGAAATCAGAAAATGGCGAGTGGTGTCGGTCAGAATAAAATTTAATGACATCTTCAGCTGTTGCTCTCAAGTTCTTGGCTCCAAAATATCTTGTTGTTCATCATTGGCACGTTTCATAGGTCAGAATAAAATTTAATGACATCTTCAGCTGTCGTAAAATTCTTGGTTTCGTAAAGATCTTGTTGTTCAGCAATTTCGGAAGGCTTCCCGCCATTTCCGCTTCATGTGTTTGTGCAAAAAGCATTAAAAGTAAAACCCTGTATCGGAACGAAATTACAGATCCGTTACGGGTAGACTGGTTGCCTCCCTTGTATTTCCATACAGACACGTTTTGAGCCATGGGTTATGATTTCCACAAATATAAAATCCGTCAAACACCACGGCTCAAACCACCATGGCATCACGCCGTTTTAAACATTAGTTTCCAATTTTGTTTTACATTACATCACTCCGTTTTAAACATTTGTTTTCAATATTGATTTACTCTCGCTGTTACGCGGACTTGACTTTCGTCCCACAATCAAGTCCATGCTTTTCATTGCTCTCACGCAATTCCGGTGGGGAGAGAAACTTACATCAGTGTTCCGAATTAAAGAAGACTACAACACCGTTCTGAACCGCGCATATGTGACCCACATATTCTGTGATGTACTTGTAGAAGTAATTTCAGCATTTCACTCGCCTCAGGAATTTCTCAGGCGAGTGATAAAAGCACTCGCCTCACTCGCCTGAGCTTAAATTTAGGCGAGTGACGAATCACTCGCCTTCATTTTGCTCCTTGAGAGCCCTGGATGATATATACCAATTTTACATTGAGCACTTTAATAGCGGTATCAGAGATAGAGATCATTAATGATTTCGCATAAATTAAAGATGGCCGCCCATCCTTCCCGCAGCTCAGAGAAACTGATGTGGTTATTCACTCATGCAAGTCTCTTGATCCATCAATGCTGTATGCCAAGTTCCATATATAACACTGGAATGGTATTGAAGATGTATCATTGGAGATTTTGCTTAAATTAAAGATGGCCACAAAGATTTCCGCCCAATCAGAGAAACCAGAACCGTCATTTATCGTAACTCTTTTGATGCATCGATGATGCATACCAAATTTTACATAGAGCATTAATGAATTTGCATAAATTAAAGATGGCCACACATCCTTCCCGCCACTCAGAGGAACTAGTCATAATAGTGAATACTCGTTTAATGACTTCATACTAACAGCCTATTATGCATTATTCTATCATTGTGTTTGATTTCCGAGTTTGTACCCAGCTCCATTGTGAGTGTATATGTACAATAAAATTGAATTGAATTGAATTGGAGCATGATTCCATTGCTACAAACACTGACATGTATAGGTCTTATAATGGGGGGGATATTTTCATAACCTGACATAGTTTCAGCTTTAAGACTGCTATTATGTAAGTGTAATGACATTTTTTTTTTTCAACTAGGGAAGTCAGATCTATTCATCATATCTATACATGTACCAGATATCATCACTAAAAATATTCCAAAAAAAACCTCCCCCACCCCCCAAAGAAATTTGCATGTGAAGGTTGGACATTGAATTTATATCATGCCATACAATCTGGTGTTTCAGGCAGGGTAAAATAAATTGATGCATTATCCCTTGGCAAGAATGAGGTATTCATGTATGAGAGTGCAATTTGTGTTCTTCTAATAAAAATGGACAGATTTACATTTCAACCCGAGAAGGCAGCAATGAATTGTGCATGTGTTTGTTGTTGGGGGGAGGGGTAATACAGGGTACATGCATAATCATCGACTAGTTCAATGTCCTTGCAATACATTTAATGACTACTACAGTCATCAGTGTTTTATTTCACGTGCTCACACAACTCGTCACATAGTACGGGGAAACCCCAGAGGACAAAGGGGTCTTCCGTAATGAGAGGTTATGTTCCTTGCGAGGAAATGTGAACTCAAAATTAATGTTTCAAGTGCTTGTATTGGTGAACTTGTAAGGAATGTGGAAACGAAGTAATGAATAAATTGGCGCTGATTAGGTTGATTTTTTTTTCAGCTTAGTCGAAACAAGGTCTGTTTTATTGTTATTCAATGATATGGGAAATAACACGATAATTAACGAAAACCCTGTTGTCCTCTGAGTTTCCCCGTACTATGTGACGAGTTGTATGAGCATGTGATACCCCCAAATAAGGTACAAGGTCAAGGATTTTCTATGGTCGCCATATTTGCGAGAAGAAATTCTTCAGAGGAAAAATACCTCTAGATTGCCAGGGTGCACTCGTGTGTTATCAGACCTGTCAGTGTTCGGAATTATGTGATATGAATGCAGTAGGTATTGGTATTTGAAATTAACAAGGTGAGTGGGCAGGAAAATTCTTTATTTTTTTCATTTTGGGCCATTTTTCCCGCTCATATGCTGGGGTGGGAGTTTGATTTGCGTTCACTATGAAAACCAACGTGACTACCAGGCTCATCAGTAAACAACAACATATTAACGAACGAAGTTCGTTAAATAGGTAACATACATGCATTACGTGAGACAAAATACAGATACAGAACTTAATCACAAACCCAGTGTAAATCCATGTAAAGACAGACAATCACTGTAGTCTATCATGTTCAGATTTCATCGTTTGCGTGGGCGTATTTTGCGGGGGCTGCCATATTGGATTTGAGGCAGTGTGGGTAATAGCTAAAATTAGAACAGTATCGAAATTTAATTCTAAAAATATTTGCTATAGATTTGAAACAAAAAAAGGATAATATGCTAATAAATTCAAGGATGAATTCCCTTCCGACTGATAGAATATTTGGCGAAAACGCCCGAGTGTCGTCTGCACTTCCCGCACGCAAATGTTTGCAGAGTGCGGTCAGACCTCTTTTTTCGCGAAAATGGCACTTTACATCAGTGCAGAAATTTCATAAAATTTAGTTCTACGGCAAGAAAAAGCTGTATAACGTGTCCATCTATAACAAGCTTATTTATTAGGCCTTGAAGATCTGATGTTTCGTAAAGAGATAATCGGTTGTTCATTTAAAAAATAAACATTTGCCACGGAATTGTGACCTTACGCCGTAGCAAAATCAAGCCATTCAAGTTCTGTCGCTGACGTCCGCGTGATAAATTAGGTCATCCAAAGTTCGCAAAGAAAAGGGGGGAGGGGGTCACAACAAGCTGATTATCAATAGGGCATTTTAATTATAACAGGCAAGAAATCATTTCCAAGTAAACGGTGACACTGCGATTGTCTGAACCGTCGGATATCATCCATTCACTTCAGATTATGGCCTAGATCTAGACATTAAATTAATAGGTACGGACAACCAATCAAGCTATAGTTTATTGCAGATTTTATTGTGTTTAGATCCGTACACTTCTGAGGGGTCAATTCATGAATAGCTTTGAAGTCAAACAGCAAAATTTTACCAAGAACTCAAACAACTTACATGTATAAAACGAAATTTTAGAAAGTCAGATTCCTCATATTTAGACATGCATCCCCCCCCCCCTCATATTTAGACATGCATTCCCCCCCCCCCCCCCCCCCGCTTCCTATATATTTTTGTACTATGAGTTCGTACAAATGTTTAACAAAATTGAAATATTGACAAAAAACAAATTTGGGGCATTTCTCTATTATTATTCATTATTTTCTATAATTCGGCATGATAAAACAATAGCTACGGTACCGGTAGTATAATTGAATTCTTTATTACGTAGCACAGATTTGCTGAGATGAATTATGCATGTCAAAATAGTGCCCTGTTGAAGAGAAAGCAATTCATGGCAAAACCCAAGATATCTATTACAATATTTTACTAAATCATACAAATCTTGTTAAAAGTATCTTAAAATATTTCAGTGTGTTACACATTTGTAGTTATAGTACAAAAAAAGAGGGGGAGGGGGAGTGGGGAATGTCCACAGAGGGAAATGTTTGAAGGAGGAAATATCTAGCGAAATGTCTACAGGGGTAAATGTCCTCAAGATGGAATGTCCTAGCTTCATAAGCTATCAAGCTTGTTTTTCATTTGTTTACAATAATTTTATTATATATAACTATAAACATCGCAATATTTCTGTCCATTATATAGTAATATCTCTCTTCGAACAGTTTGGCATTCTTAATTTTTCATTCAAGGATAAAATTAAAATAATTCTATCAGTTTCATTCCTTAAATTAATTTATAATGAAGAAGCATCACAATATTTTGTGGTTTATATATTCGATCAACATATTTTATCCCAGATCCGATCCAGAGTATCAATTCTGATCGACTGTATGTGATTATACTGAAGATAATTCATATTTTCGGACCTTGAAATGTGTGAAACATATACTATATGGTATAGGCAGTCTGCTAGGTCAGATAAAGAACAATACGTTTCCCGATTGATGAAATATTCAACGCATCATCCACAACCACAGCAATTCCAAACTTGGGTTGCCAGTATTTCATCAGAAATCACCAAGCCACAAACGACCAGGAAAATGAAAAGAACTCGCACTAGGCTGCACCTATATGTATATAATTTTCAATGTCCCTTCTAAGCTTCCGTAATATAACAGTGACTATATAGACCTATATGGTTTGCGAAAAAAAAAAATTGATACGAAAAAGGCAAAGTCAGAAGCGAACAAAAGAAGTATACTTCGTTTGTTTCTAGGCTTTGCCTATTTCATATTAAAAAAGAAAGCCTGGTGTCATGTTATACTGGACTACATTCACCTCAGCAATTGCTAAATGCAGTGGTTTATTTTTTGAGAGCTGACAAACTTTTTTCATCAATCAGACAATCTCACATGATCATCAGAAACGGTTACAAAATAATGGCAAGATATAACCCCCTTGAGCAAAACATTATGCCAATATTTGACATAATCCCAAGTGATTCTGTAACTCACCAGCTCACTACTGACCAGAATTTCAGACAGAACATTATTTAGAAGTTTTGAGTTATTAAAGGATTATCACACATACAGAATATATCTAGTATTTTTTTCATTCAGAATGAGATTAATACCTAATTAGTTTGTAAGAGTCTTAGATTTTATCCATCCACAACTGGTATCACAAGTATTCACACAGAAAATGTATACAGCATAGCTTCAATATTTTTTCCTGCAAAATATGAAATTTAATAAGTAGTCTGCCAGGGCCTTAGTCTAGATTTAATTCATCCACAACTGGTATGGTAAGACGACATTCTAATCAAGTCGCAGAAGTTGCAAAATACTACCAAGTGACAACAGCAAATTATATTAATGACATATTCAGACAGACAAGAGAAAGTAAAATTCTTTCACACAGTGAATGATTGTTGTTGTCGTTCATGAATGAAGAATGAACAACAATGAAGCATGGTCCAGTTTTCGACATCTTGGATTTCAAACACAAAGCGAAAGGGGACGAGATTTCTGCGCACACTCATAACGTATTCAGTGTAAGCGCAGTTCGAACGAATGTTTGCCCATAATACTTACCAGAAAACAGATGTTTGTTCCTCAGAAAACTTATTAACAGTTGAAGTGATGAAGAGCTGCAAGAGCACGTTTCTCCCGATAGCAATCCAACAGGTGGCGCTTCGTAAAACAAAGAACGATAACCGATAGCAAGCTGAACCAAATTCCAGTTGAACGTTCAACCAGAAAGTGGTTCTTGCGACGACCGCGGCGGGAAAAGTGATAAAGAGCGCGGGAAATACGTTCAACCAATATGCAGTTAAACGTTTACTCGACCGGGAATAATTTTGACCCACACAACAGTATTACATGTTTCATTTTGATAACTGTTATTGTTGTTTCCGACAGTGGATAGTCTTTTGTAGATATATCTATATGGGTGAGAATAGTAATATACCACCAAAATAAGTGCATAACAGCGAAGTTACCTCAATCGACACGCGTTATTAACGAGTTCGACGTTCAGCCTATTATTAGTTTTAAGTATAACCACATGGTTTATTTGGAAAAGACTGCAATATTTAACTTGAATATTGATAAGAGAAATTCCCCTGCTCTCAGACATTCATATGTTATCGTTTCGGTCGTTTTACCATGCGCGGAGTTTCATGTGGTTGAACGTAGAACCAGTTATAGGTTTAACATAGAACCAATAATAGGTTTAACGTTTACGCCCATGCAAGTATCATGTTGTTATACTTAAAACCAGTTATAGGTTGAACGTAGAACCAATATAGGGTTCAACGTTTACCTCCATGCAAGTATGAATATATGCTTGAATTCCAACTGAAAACGTTGAACCAGGTTCCGGGTAAACGTTTACTGTCATTAAAAATTGGTTAAACGTTGAACTGATAACAGGTTGAACATTTACTCCCCGAAATCGGCCGTTTTTACAGTGTGGTGTATCACATCTTATTTGCAATGTAAACACCTCTATAGAATTAAATACTCGATTCTAACTTTTAAAACTTTAATTTAAGAAATGATTAGGTTGACTATTTCTACCGGGTGAAGTGCCGTCACAACATTTTTTGTTCAATTTCTTGCCCGACTTTCCAGGGCTAATCGAAATCGGAAATACTTGCATGTGTGGCATGAATTCTTCTGAACTTGGTTAATTATAATTTTGAGATTTTAAGAGTACATAATTGTTTTTCTCCTCGTATTGATGGGAAAGAGATACTATATGTCCCAAGAAACTTGAAACAATCGGAACTCCAAATTTTACATCAACTGCAGGTGAAGAGTAAGGAAAAGTTTGATTGGCTGAAATCTGTGTAATAGCCCCGCCCAGCTATTATTCAATCAATCAGAAAATTGGACTCACAAGTCTTCAATATGGCTGACAAAAGCAACAAGAAGCTCCGCGAAAATAATAGCATCTCTTTCCCATCCATCTCAGCTTCCACTCCTAAAACTCAGTCGAACAATACGATTATTTGAATCAGTCTAACAGATCGTAAGTACCTCCTGCTGTTTTACTGTCAAAGATCGACGCCGAAAACTCGTTGGAGTTAGAGGAAGTATCCACAAAAACCCGCCAAATTACCGTTACGCCATAACTTTGGCTCATTCGTCAAAATTTGATGGAATAAAGTCATGCTGCATTATTTTCACTGAAGTTTCCGACACATAACTCACCAGAAGTTGCCATCTGCTCCAAAAATAAAAGTCGATTTCCGAACGAAAGCAGATCGAATGGATTGTGTGTGGCGCGCCTTTCTCACAGTGCCGTAGCAAAATGTGGACAGATTCGTAACCGAAATGGCCCGTTGGATTTGTCCGTTGTACCGTTGGTTAAAAATGATGGACCCTTTTTCGTATTTTTACTACAAGATAAAAAGACTTGAGGGGTAATAAATTCGTTATACAGGTTTTACCCCGGGTGTATGGAAAGTTACGACCCTCCCTGAAACTCATACACCCTGAGGCGTCATATGCTACACATTAATGCTACACCTTCAGGGAGAGTCGTAACTTCCCATACACCCGGGGGAAAACCTGAATAACTAATATTATGCCGATTGTAAATAAAAAGATAAAAATATATATATAAACAAAAAGAGTACTTCCGTAGTTCGTTTAATAGCTCTGAGAATATTTTACGATATTTCAATCCAACACTGAAGTATTAAACAGTGTCAGGATGGTCGCGCATTCTTCCTCTAAAGAGCTGTAATCGTCGAAGATTATGTGGCTATATTTCATTGGCTGATTAACGCAGAGTACAGGTTGTTAACGTGCGGTCAATGATATTTCTATATGGCTACATTTTATTGGTTGATTAAAAAAAAAAATAGAAAAATATTGTGAAAGAAAAAAACAAAATGTTTGCCTTGTGACAGCACGGAAAAAAGAAGAAAAAGAAATTGACGAAGAATTGTTGTGGTTAAAGAAGACGAAGAAATTGGGGGACTGCTGAAGAAAAAAGATTTTTTAACTATTATTTTTTTTTTCTACTATGAATTATTCTTCACCATATCCCTTTTGTGGCTTTTATGACATTATTCTTAGGTAAACTAATCTAGTAGTTGAGATGTGACGTTTAAACTGAATTACTGAATATTTCTCCTTCGAGCCACTAATAAAAGATGATTGTTGCGTTTTTTATTTCAGTAGGACTAAATTATCTGCCATAATTGAGAGGACAATGGAAGACTTACCAGTAAAACTGGAACCTCTTGATCAAGCGACAGGATCATTGGTGCAAAATTATGGAATAACGTTCCGGCATTCTGCAAACGAATCTATGGAAGCGGGCCATGTAACAGTGAAAACAGAACCAACAGCTCAGTATACGGTGGGAGAACAACAAGCTGGTGTTGAGCATGATCCATGTGAACAATTACCGGTAAGCCGTGAAACACAGTTGTTGATTAGATTAAAACCAGATCTACAAAAGTTTTTACCTATTCTACTTGTCACTTATGCAGATCTGGCATCAACACCCTCATTTCCATGTTCCGAGTACTGACCAATGTATGTCTAAAACATCAAGCTTAGGTCACAACTACATAGGAATGATAGATTGACCTCGTGAAGAGAGAAATATCTACTGGAATTGATCGATATATCTGAATTCTATTAATCTTAACACAATATCATCATGGTTTCTAGAGAATAAAATATTGATTCAATGAATCAAGATAAAATATAAGAGATGACTTTTGCAAAAACCGTACACTTGTTGTACTCTCCCTGCACAGTGAAACGAGCCAGGCGTTTGACCTGGATCTGCCGTCAGCTAGGTCTTTCAACACAGAAACCCGGTTCTTGTGCCCGGATCTTAAACATGTAAAATCATTTACATGTGAGAATCATTTACATGTGAGACAGGGAGCGTTATTGTCCTTCGGCACGAAAATACTAGCCGTCCGTCCGGCCTTCCGTTCTTCCATCCACCCGTCCATCCCACATCTTGTGAACGCGGTATCTCGAGAACAGTTCGTCCAATTGACTTGAGAAGGTGCTTCACATCAGTTAGACAGCCATTTTGTATTGATTTTCATTGAGGTAGTATGTAATTCAAGATGGCTGTCATTGACCATCTTGGATTCTGTCCATCTTGATATCTTGAGAACAACTCAACAAATTGACTTCAAACTTGAGAAGGCGCTTCACATCAGTTAGACGGACATTGGTATTGATTTTTATTCGGGTAGCATGTAATCCAAGATGGCTGCAACTGACCATCTTGGATTCTGTCTGTCCTGCATCTTGTGAACGCGGTATCTTGAGATCAATTTGTCCAATTGACTTCGAACTTGATAAGGTGCTTCGCGGTATGTAATCCAAGATGGCTGCCATTGACCATCTTGGATTCCGTCCGTCCTGTATCTTGTGAACGCGGTATCTTGAGAACAACTTGTCCAATTGACTTCAAACTTGAGAAATTGTTTCGCATCAGTAGACGGCCATTGGTGTTGATTTTCATTGAAGTAGTATATAATCCAATATGACTGCCATTGGCCGTCTTGGATTTCACTCACCCATATTGTACCCATCTGTGTTGTGAACCGACATGTTGAGGTCTATGCCACCCATCGATTTATAAGCTTCACCATCCAAAATTCCATAAACAACTGCAGACTTGCATTCCAGTGTTACGCTATCCATCACTGTTTCCCAAACCTCCT
>JAVTVY010018637.1:0-77309 GCA_036873755.1 Hanleya hanleyi
GATATGAAACATTGAAAATCTCAACATCGATCGGTGATACGATCTTGTAACCGGTCACTAGATATGAAACATTGGAAATCTCAACATCGATCGGTGATACGATCTTGTAACCGGTCACTAGATATGAAACATTGAAAATCTCAACATCGATCGGTGATACGATCTTGTAACCGGTCACTAGATATGAAACATTGAAAATCTCAACATCGATCGGTGACCTTCTGGCTTGAATATACGATCTTGTAACCGGTCACTAGATATGAAACATTGAAATCTCAAGATCGATCGGTGACCTTCTGGCTTGATAATAGCTACCAATAGCCACTTCGTAATTGAACAGGCAGCGCATCCGTCTGTTACGTCAGATGTGTCTGCCGTTTATCGGAGATAGACGAATGTTCGGGAAAACCTTCCAACTAGCCAGCCACAATTCGGGACTATTCGACAGACTTCTGCTGAATCTCCCGTACACTGGGAGAGCGTATCACGTGACCAGTCACATGACTATTGGCACTCTCCGCCTTACTATTGAGTCGAGAAGTTCCCTGAGTGATGCCTCAAACTCAGCAGTGTCGATGATTGAGTCGGGAAGTTCCCTGAGTGATGCCTCAAACTCAGCAGTGTCGATGATTGAGTCGGGAAGTTCCCTGAGTGATGCCTCAAACTCAGCAGTGTCGATGATTGAGTCGGGAAGTTCCCTGAGTGATGCCTCAAACTCAGCAGTGTCGATGATTGAGTCGGGAAGTTCCCTGAGTGATGCCTCAAACTCAGCAGTGTCGAGGTCACCAAACGATGTCGAGATATAGAAAAGTGTCGAAATATTTACTTGTTCTAGATTTCCTGGGTATTCAAGTTTGTAAAAAGCATTGGAAGATGTAGGTAATAATGTATTCTAAACAGTGGCAGATTAGTTGTTTTCAGCGAGGTCGACGTGGCGGGAAGTGCGGAAACAGCACTGGATATGAGCTCCGGTTCGAATCGTTTTGAGCAAAGAAACTGCTACTTATGTCAGTTTTGAGGATTTCGAAGGCCAACAGAGAATACCACTAGTCCGGTGGCTTAAGGCCAGATTTTCACTTTATCGTGACAGAGTGGAATAAAGCACCAAATTTGGCACACGTGTCGTCAGAGACACCGAGAACAATATCAGAAGGGGTGCCCCTGATTTCGAGGCCCTGGAGGCAACATGTGGCCCATTAGGGGCCCGGGGTCATTTTGGGCCTATAAATGGCAAACGATTTTCAAAACATCATATATTCGCCATCCTCTGGGGTAAGAGTCTGAAAATTTTCACACTAATATTGTTGGCAAAGGTCTAGCGAGAAATACAAAATAATCCAAGATGGGCACCATAATGACGTTACAGCTACGTCAGAACCAAAAAAATAATCAATTTATGACGAATTTTCGATCCGAAATTTTGAATTATTTTTTAATACCGTTTTGGTATTAGGAATACAGTGAATATTAGAAAATAATCATATATAACTGACTCAGATGGCATGGTAGACCCTGACTGACCTTTGCCAAACTGGGTCAAGTTGGACCAGATCCTTATTTATGCAATAAACTCGTTGGGGCTACCGTACAATGCAGCCCGTGACTGGACAATGCATAGCTACCAAGTGAAATGTGTCATACCAATATAGCGTTAGACTTCCATCTACACATTTTTGAATATGTTACTCGGGATTCCTGCTGCTGAAGATGAAGTGGCGGCGCCAATGCGAAAACTATGGCCTATTAAAGAGGATCAATGCCGATTAAAGAGATTCCGTGTTTTACATGAGCTGAGAAATAGGCAGCTGAAACAGGCGCATCCTCTGCAAATTGGAACAGGGGCCCGTCCTCAGATGTGATATATGTCACCGAAAATAAGCACGGTTGCTTAAACTGGACATTATCTAATAATATCAGTATAAACAAATGAACTGGTTTATGGGATATGTTGTGTTCGAAGTTGCAGATGATAATGTTCAAGCCTCGTAATGGGCCAGACTGATCGAAGAAACAGACGTTGTATTAAAGAACATTGTTATTGCTGTCTTGTTCTGAACGAAGTGTTAATTCGCTAACGCGTAAGAATACATGAAATGCTACCAAGATCATTGCTCGTAAAAGAATTACATGGATACAATGTGGGGTATAACATCAAATATCTTATGGAGGATATCCTTAGTTATGGGCAGTATTCGGCCGTGTAATTTTGACATGCCCGTAGGTAGCATTTTGGCAAGGAATAACTGAGCAGGATCGTGTACTTCAGCCAAATTGTGCACATAACTGATAGCCGACGCGAATGTGTAAGCTGTGGAGGGTGCATACTTGTGGAAATGCAAGAATGCTTTGAAGGAAACCAACTGTGCCGATGAGATGAAGAATATCTTACTGGCATGCTGACCAGTGTTATTGAAGAAATCTCTATACTAGTACTTGTCATGCGCGCGCTTGTATACTTTCAAGGAAGATCCTGCAAGGGACGCCATCAGATGAACTCTGCTTCAAAGACTCAGCAACAGACAGGGTATTGGGTGCGACGAGCGATTGAGCCAAGGGGTTAGAGACAGCGCTTCCTGAAATTGTAACCGCGAGAGTTTGTCAGGAATAAGATTGTTCCGTAATATGTTTTGATCTGAAAAGAATGTCATTTCGAAGGCAGGCAACTACTAAATGACGCATTAATTTCATCAGCAATGAAAGAGTGGTGATTGATTATCTCAACCACGGTCATACTATCACAAAGAAAGAGAACGTTATGATTTGCCAGTTTATGGTCCCTAATTTCCACGGCAAGCACTTCTTGACCGTGGTATGTAAGTGGGCAAGATGGGCTGGCCATTCTTGGTCTATCCACGAGGATCCAAAAACAGCCGCCAAACCCAAGGTACCAGCAGCGTCGGAAACAGTTTGATCTGGTTTGATCACATCAGAGGATACCCAATTTGGAGAAAGAAAATTACTTTTCCGTTGGAAGACTCCAGGAATACAAGCCTAGTATTAACATAGGCTCTAGCTTCATTCAAGCGAATGTGATGGTGAGCCTGTGATACAACTTTTGTTAAAGTTTATCAGGCAGCGGAGAAATGCCCTGCCGTGTACGACGACTTTACAGGCAAAATTGTACGAGCCCATGAGAGATTGCAAATCCACAAGAGTTACATTTTTGCGGCACGAGAATTCACCCAGCATGTTTTTCAGTTTATGAATTTTGTCTTCTGGAAATGGTGCTTTCCTAGTTTTGGAGGCCAGTTGAATCCCATGCATAACCATAGTAGTTGATGGGTAGTAAGTCTTGGCATGTTTGATTGGAATGCCCAAATACTCACACAAGTAAGTGAAAGTGTTGAGAGCTATAGAACAGTGGCTAGCGTCATTTGCACCGATGAACATGAAGTCGTCCAGTATGTGGATCACCTCTGATATGCCGAATTTTGTAGCCATAACCGATTGCAGAGAATGACTTGAGCTCTTTAATATCTTACAGGATGTAGAGCATCCCATCGAGAGGCACCGACCATAAAAATACTGGTCGCCCCCGGTAAACCCCAATAAGGGGTGAATCGCTGGCTCGATAAGTATGATGCGGAAGGCATCATCTAAACAGATTTTTGTCATCAGGCTTTAGTGGTTTTTGAACTAGTGCAATCGCGATATATAATGTCTACGTATTCAACATATCATAGGTCCTGTTGAATCTCACCGTTAATAGACAAGACAGATTTTCTAGGGAAAGATAAATCGTTATCGCCCTAAAGGTATTAGGGGGGATTTGGTTTAATGTCACACTCAAGGTTATTTCACTCATATGGTGACAGCCAGTTTTAATGATGGAGGAATCTGGGATACGGGAAGAGAACCACCTCCGGTCCGTCGGCATATAACTATCAAACTTTCACCCATGCAACAGCGAGGCTCGAATCCGTGCCGATTCGGCGGTGGGAGCTAGGCTTGCGATCACCAACGATGCGCCTTTTACAACTCCCCACCAAGAGCCCCCCAAAATAGTAGGTTCCTTTCTGGAGACTAAGACTAATGGAGTGCAAACCTTATTGTCAAAAAGAGTTGAGAAGGGACCACCAGCTCGATCTTTCGACAACTCGTTGTCCAATTTAGCTTCTACGATAGCAGGGTTTGCATAGCAGATGAACGATCACGCAAGACAGTGAAAGCATATCTTCCCGAGTGCCAAATATCTAAACTGTTTGTGAAACTTGAAACAAGCAAATCTACCTTAGGGTAGTTACTTAGCACAGTTTTAGCCTGATTCCAACCGGTGTTGGAAGAGTAACTTCCTTTGCCGCTGGTTTTACACATGCTAATTTACATGTAAGGAGCCGGGAAGAATCCAATAGGCAACATTTGATGTAGTTCACAACCGTGGCATGTACGATAACCTGAAGTTTCATCCTTCGAAACATTTGTTTTTAGTACCGATAATCAGCAATGAGGATGGGGCGCTGGTGGCCATATTGGATATCTATAGAAAAGTAAATAGCCAATAACCTTCATCCGTGCTTGATCGAGTCAATCATAACAGAGCTACATGTACAGAAACCTCCCAATGAAGCCTTTATAAATATATATGATATATATTAGCATGTATACAAACACACATACATGTGTATAGCAATAATACCATTATTGGTGACGCTCTGGCGGCCATATTGGATATTCAACGGGTAATAAAGTTTCCAATTATCGTTATTATTTTCTTCTTGAGTCGGTCAGGCTCGTAGAAAACCAATCTCGTGTAAAAAGGCGATTCAAAGCTGTCAAATAGTCGCCAACAGGAGGCTACTGTATGTATTATGGCGGCCATATTGGATTTATGCAAATTAAGGGCCTTCCACCTCCTGCAGAAATGGGCACCCCTTCTGAGATCATTCCTTGTGCCCAAATGAGCCTCTGTGCAAAATATGGTGCTTTATTCCAGTCAGTCACGATCTTGACCTTAAGCCACCGGACTACCACTGAAAGAGGAAGAACAGGAGGATTATACCACTGTTGATTTCCGTAGAATAGGGCCGCTTTATTCTGACGATATTACGGCGGAAGACTGCGAGCTCTCCATTCACGCCCGTAAGTCAACAAGTCCAGTTACTGGACTTACGTGTAACTCACGAACTGACTTTTGGAATCCCTTGGTACTATCCAGTCGCACAACCGCTGCTGAAAATGGTTTGACCTTCATGAATATGGATGAGCAGACTAGACTTCGAACATTCTCCATTACAGCGAATGCTACATCTAGATATCCACCTTGACTGTAACAGTCTAACTTACATCTGACTTATGATGTCGTATGTTAGTTCAAGCGTTCGTAGAGATCAACATCCTGGACATGTAAGGTGAAAATATATAAGAGGCGTGTTGGCAAAGAAAAAGTAAAATTTCGGAGTACAGTACGGCCACGTGTTAGGAGAACAATGGCCTTGTTTAATCTGGTCTGAATATTTATACCAGGCACGTCAAGCTCTATGCCCAGGTTTCTGTGGGCATGTAGTTCTTGTTACGTGACGTTGATTTCACTATAAAAGGAATGTATTGTGAGAAGCAGATGCCACAAAAGGATCTGCTGCACAATAAATCAGGTTAAATGAAATTCCACCGCATGATGGGATCAATTTTAGATTGATTTGAGGAGAATCACATTTGTTTCAGGATATCATCCTATATAAACGTTTCATATCACCTTGCAATCTAAATTTTCATTGAAATACGTAACCTTACTTCAAATTTGAATTCGAATTTTAAATTTCAAACTGGAATTTTAAGTTTGAATTGATATTAAAATTTGAAAGTTGAAATTTGAATTGATATTAAAATTTGAAAGTTGAAATTTCAATTTTATTTTGAAATATGAACTTGAATCCGAAAATTTATATTAGAATTTGAATCAAAAAATTTAAAATTCAATTTGAATTTCCACTTAAAAATTTCGTATGAAAAATTGATCAGCCATTGAGGCTGGATTCATATTTACAATAGGCTTGAAATGCTCATTATTTTATTTTGGGAGACAAACAAGCACCCCAAAACAAACACCCCATCGTCTGACAGTGACATTCCTCGGATTCTGAAGAACAGAATTCGTATGTTTATACTGACTTTTCTGTATGAAATAGAACATCACAGAACTTCTCACTCACCTGACCTTAATATCAGACACGCAATTGTTTACACTAGAATAGTAACATATTTAGTGACCTATGGGCCCAGCACCTAATAATACGGCTCTTTTTGTGACGCGCAAACACTTTTGACCTTCATTCCTTCATTCACAAATCGGTTGTAGCAAAGAGTGGTGTTGGAAACGTATTCGTGAAGCAAAGTGACGACCACTTGGACCGGGGCACGACGATGTCTCTCTTTAACCATCCATGTCATGTTAACGTAAGTTGGTAAAATCAGTTTGAATTAATTGATAATATATGAATTCAAAAGTATAATTCCCAATATAGTCGAGAGTGGCAGTTAACGGGTTTTAAATGTATGTCTAAACCTGGCCCTTTGGGGCCTGTTCGGGCAAATCGGTGAAATTTCTATTCTTATCCATCGGATAACATACATAGAACCACTTTCGCCATCCAGTCCGTTACTTGAACATTTGACAATTTTGATTGGTCGATGGCGGCCGAAACTATTTTTTCGGTGCAACTTCAGGAATGTTGTGAGACCTCGATTTATCGACCATTTTCACGTCGATCGGTTTAGCGATTTGCGAGGAGAATATAGTATTATTTTAATTAGTTTAAACCAATATGGCCGCCAACCTGAACGACCAGTAGCAAAATGAAACACTGCTCATCAATCTACACATTATGCCCTACCTGTGCAGGAAATTTCGTTTTATTCGTGCAATTTTATTATTGGCACCCAGCAAGCCCTTTTAGGACCCGTTTGGGCAAATATCGGCTTTGGACTAAGTTCGTTCTTCATTGGCATGACAAAGAACATACATGTCGCTGTTTTCGCCATCAAAATAAGTTTCCTGAAAATCCGACCAATTTTATAGGTCGATGACGGTCATTATTTATTTACGAAGTAACGTTACATGAGAAAATTTCAGATTTCGATCTATCGATCATGTACGTCAGGTATCACGTCGATCGATTCAGAAGATACGATGGATATCTTTGAATGTTTTAGCAAAAACCCAAGACAGCTACTGAGGCTACTGTCAAATAGGCCTTATTAGGGGATATGTACATCTCTTTGGCTCTCAATCTAATTAAAATTAAAGCCTATAGTGCTCCCCAATTCGATATGTCGCCTATATAGCGACATGTACGATTGGGGAGC
Source organism: Hanleya hanleyi (assembly GCA_036873755.1). Lineage (NCBI taxonomy): Eukaryota > Metazoa > Mollusca > Polyplacophora > Lepidopleurida > Hanleyidae > Hanleya > Hanleya hanleyi. The sequence continues at coordinate 7,303 of JAVTVY010018637.1, forward strand.
TTTGATAGGATATTAATTTATGAAGATTGTTTGGCTCTAATCGCTATGTGAGGTTTCAGCTGCATCGGTCAAGTGGTGAGGTCTAAGCGATGTTGAAAAGGTACGACAGAAAAAAATACCAATTTCAAGAGATTTCCAGCCAATGGTTTGGAACCCTACTTTTAGGGTTCTAGTAAATGGCATAAAAAAAGCATTTTCTTTTTGTGGGAGATATGTTGCATGCTTTGTTAGCGACTGCCGCGAGTCTCACAAATACCCGACAGAATTTATAAACTGTCGAACTTGAACATTCAAAGGAGTCAAATTTATGATAAATACTAACTTTCCTCCAAAGAATGGATTTTTATGATGTGAATAACATATTTCTCGATAACCAGTCAAGTTCCAAACAACGGTGTTGAAAACTGATGCCCGGATAACCTATTTCAACATTTCCTTTAAAAAGTACGATATTCCATAATTCAAGAAAAGCTTCACAACTGTTATAGATAGAAACCTCATATCATATATATATATCATATCCTAACTAGCCTGTATGGGAGGGGAAGACTAACTTAATAGATTATATTGGGGTCATTCTAAGTCTATTTGGATAACCTCCGCGGAGCAGGGCATCATGAGAAAATTAAATATGGCGGACCTGGCAGAGGAACCCAAACGTTGCACTTTCGCCGTGTTTCTTATTGTTTGATTTTTCTGTGCTAAAAAATTGCTCCAAACTTATTTTTGTTGATTTGATTTATTCTGTGCTAAACAGAACTTCTTCAAACTTTTTTTATTTCACATCTAATAATTGTCCAATGTATCATACTGCTGTTATAAGGAAAATTGCACGAAGAACGGTCAGTTTGGAATATGACGGGTGCCTAGCCTCATGGTTAACAAAATGACCGAGTGATATACTGACTGGGCTGATCAGTGTCCAGCATAATAACTACTGTGAGAACTCTGGTGTCTCCGGCTTGCTATGACTGAAAATTGTTGAAAACGAGGCTAAATTCCTACTCACTCACTCACCCTGTAAAACAGAAATATTCAGGGGTGCCGTATACCCCCCCCCCCAATGAAAATCAAAAAATCAACTCTCAGGTCAGATACATTGTAGGTTTAATCAGATTGAGATGGTATTATGTCATAAGGATTCGTGATAGTCGATCGCTTCAATTTATCCCTAATGTTTGGGCTGGATAGGAAGGCCTACAAAGTGCCAAATTGTACACTTAAAACCTGACACATGATCTTTTTCCTCGGTATCGCCTGGGGAGTTCTCTAACCAAAGGCCATTAATTGCGTGAACTCGTCTTGACACTTGTGAAATTGACGCTGAAATTGACCATCTATACCTTCTGTCATTATGTGATACATCTGCAGCTTTTCAACCACTCGATGCATCGATCCGCTCGTCTTCAATTACTTTTTCGCGGCAAATGCCACAACAATAAATTGTATTTGCTAATGAAATCGGCTAAATTTTATTCAATGCAGATATATTTCTGTCTGCGATAAAAATCCGATAACCTTGGGAAAATGAACATTCTCTAACTCAGGAATGAAATGAACACCAGCGTGCTATGTCTCGGCAATCCTGTGTCTTCTGGTTTTTTTTCTTTAAAGATTTTCAAGTTCCTCGCATCAGCATCAAATTGTAGTATAGGACAAATTTTGCATTTTTTTTTTATTTCTTCGTTCTCTGTATATATAGTATATTGTATACCAGCCAGGCTGTAGGATTGTAACTGTTAAGAAACACTAGTCACTAACATCTTGTATTACCCGATGTTAAAAATGTTTTGTCCGAAGACCTATTTCATTCATGCAAGTATATCTTTTTACTTCATAAAGAGTATGAACAATATCCGCTCCTTTCTATCCGCTGTCGTTATCTACAGTGTAAATTCATCGAAAATATTTTCTTTCGCTTCTAAAATTCTGACAGATCTCAGATACTGAGAACATATTTGATAGATTTTGCATTGTTGGCGAATTGGTGTATCAAGTCTCTGAATACTGATATCCGATATCAACTTCATTGCGTATACAGAAAAAAATACTCCAAACAGCTGAAACAGATCAGTACAGCTCGTCACATTTCTCATATAATATTTAAACTGAACACAGTTCACCCTGGAAAGAGTTCCAATACAAATTCATAAAAAAAATATAATGACAATTCATTATCTTTCCTTCGAATTACTTCAAGGCCCATACTATTAAATGAATCATCCCTTTTGGGAAAATATGGTTTGACTCACAGTATTGTAAGGTTATATAGCTTGTAACATTCTATCGCTGAGATGAGTGAGGTTATTTAAGCTGTATGTCTCCGTCCATAAACACCTTGATGCTGTAATGCTGATGCTGCTACCATTATTCATGCGAGGACAAGCACGTGTACATTTCTTCTCAGTTATATATAGAGATGACTGGATGCTGGCAATCATATACATATGTACCTCACATCTCTGCTATATACTTGACATGTCTTATCTAACTTATAGAGGCCTACAGCGTTCAATATAGTTGTAAACTGCTTCCTTTCCGTCATTGCATGTCTAATCAATTTAATTTGATGTGATGTAAGGTACAGAGAATGTGTGAGAACGTGTCTTATGAAACGCATCTATCGCCTTGTATTAAGTTACGCAAAGAAAGGGCACACGTGGCAAATGCCCCATATCGTAATACGATCAAATAATCATCTACATCAGGTAGTTAATGGATAATCATTAACAGACCGTCCTAGTGTTTTCTTTGGCAATGATTTGAAAACACCAATGGGGGTGTATCTCAATTCCGGAGAGTCTTGCAAGCAGAATAATTGAGAAATACCATTCATGAAGATTTTTATCTCCGGTCTTTATTTCCCCTTCGAGGTTCTGTGTTTTTTTCATTCATGGTTCTCTAATGAAATTTGAAAGATCTGGATGGTAGGCATCGTGGACTATAATGAATCTGGGAAGACGTGTTTTATGAAATGCATCTATCGCCTTGTAATAAGAACAATTCTCCTTTGTCGTAGCAAACATGAACTTCAAAATTGGGTTGAATTCGATAGTTCTGTTCCAACGTGGGAATTCCAAAGATCAAATCTTGTATATACGTGTTTGGTTCTAACCAGTCTTCCTGGGGCGTGTTGAGTAAATCTATTAGTATGTATATGTAACAGACTGCACTACAGTTAGAATATTTATAGGGTACTCAAAATAGAATTCAGTTCTGTCGGTCATTTTAGGAGTTTAAACTCTCCAGGCATGAGGAATGGGAGGGGGCAAAGAATCAATACCAACCCCGACCAAACCATTATCCCATCTTCAGAAGGAGGTGTATACGTTATCAAATTAGGCTCATTGCAAACCAATTTGCCTAGGTGAATGGTTTCGTGGTTAAATTCAAAATGGCGGCCATGTGAAGCGGAATGTTTTGAAGTGCACGAAAGAAATTTATTTGGACTGAAATAATGATTCTCTGCTATATACATTAGTCTGTACAACACAACGACTGTCATCATTTGAAGTCATCAGTGCACCACCTTAACTGTTTTTTTCATTCCCCTGTGAACCTTGAAATTAAAGTTTTTCTGGAATCTTTCATCCCCTAGCCCTCGCAGAAAGAAACATAGTTTGGAGGGAAGGGTTGAGCTACCCGCCCCTCCCCCCCCATTAATCTGTTTTGCCACGAAATGTTTATTCATGTCGGGCTTTTACATCCACTGACTATAAAGCTGTCAATCAAGTCGTAAAGATTTTGTTTCTGATTTTACATTTTGGTGGCCATTTGTTTTCTGATGTATTGGTTTGTTAGTCAGTACGATTCGGTTGGTTAATTATGGAGAAGTGAAAGTATGGTATAAGAAAGGGTTTCTTGGCGGGAGACTGGTGAGACTGGGGGATATTAACGGGTTCACAGATATGATGATATAACAGAGATGATGAATTCTACACACATCGTTCATAACAATGCATGAAGACCTCTCGGCCTGCGCAGCGGAAACTGAACCCATTACAATCGTTGTTTTACTTATACAGGAAGCAACTTTAGAATTACAAAATAAATGACCACTTCGGAATTGCAATTAGCCATTACTCATACATTCAAAGAAAATAACCATGTTTGATAAAAATTTCGTTTCTTAATATTTCGGGAGTAAAATTCCACGAGGATTTCAATACCCATGCATTGCATGGAAATATTTTGTCAGGAATATATTGAATTTGTCTGGCTAATAGGCTGAATGATCGCACCATGAATTAAGAGTGTTCTCCCTTTTAATAGTGATTCGGTCTATAGACTATTTCCTCAACGCTTCCAAACGTTACACGAGGTCTTCGTGTCCGTCTAGTATCATTTTACTCATAAGTATAGGTTCATTGAAAAGAATTATCCTGACGTTACAAGATATATACAAGAAACGTTATCAGAGAAGAAGCCGTTATGCAGAATGTTAAAGCAATAGTGTGTGTGTGTGTGTGTGTAGTTTAACCAACACACCATCTCGTAAAATGCATGGGTATCTTCAAACGGTAGAAATAAAAAGAAAACGGTGGAGTACTGTTATACACGGAAACATACTAATTTAGCAAATTCTTTTTCCAGACTACTATATCTGCCAACATAGACCTATACCATTATCAGTGATTCCTTGCAAAAAGTCTCTAAGAGATGGTCCAATTTCAAGTGCAATGTGCAATACTTTTCACAAATCGTGGTTCTAACATGAATACATCCCTCAAATGGTATAAGTACATGTGAGTTTTGAAACAGCTATCTGAGCAAGTGATACCGATAGTTGATCCAACACGATTAGGTCTTCAAACATGATGAAATGTACATATCCCGACCTTAGATTGTCTTTATGATAAGACAACATCCATGCCAGTAATTATTCGGAACATTTTATTACCGTAGTTTAGCTTATTGAACCAGTTTCAATTTGAATGTACCATATTAACTACTCGAAGTTACTTCCTATCAGTTACACGTCAACAACACGATTTGCAGGTGTAATTTTCAGAAAACTATACATGTAATTCAAAACTTTCAATTATCCAGTACGGGAAACGCCGTAATTGAATATAACCTTTCAAATCATACTTCAGAAAAATTACATCTCGAATCCATTACTTGCAACATCTTTTACATCGGCCATAACTGAATAATTACTTTCTCAATTTCAAAGAAATTACTTACAATTTCAAAGAAGACAAACAGCAATTGAAGATTGTAAGATTACGAAGCTTAATACGGATATACTCTCTCACTCGCATAAGAGACAACATGTACTTACCTGATTGGTATTGGCTGCAGAGTAAAACAGTTCTGTACGTCCACGCTTACAGTGCTTTGTTCTATTGATTTCCTATACTGTATTATGGCACGTGCTTTTTTTATCGGAGAAAGGGGTAGGTGATTGTTGTCGTTCCAATCTTTTACCTGGATGGATTTTCAAGGTGGCGCGAAGTTTCTTGGAACGGCAGCGGTTTATTTCCAGGAAGGATTTACCTGTGAAGAATAAAGATCAGAGATGCTTTTACAAATAGGAAAGGGAAGCGGCAAACTTCCGTGACTCATATTTCCAGAGCTTACAATAAACTCTCAATGCGGCAAAATATTCTCCTAACTCTCCCAACGTCTTTATTAAAATGTCCTGTTTTGGGGTGAGCATGCTACAGATCGCATCTAAAGGTTAAGATAAGTGGTATAAGCTTCCGATTACACGGAATGTCAGAAGTAATATATAGCTCACGGTCTTGTAGCGGGGAATCTGAGTCTATGCTATACAAATTATATATAGTTTCGTCTTCACGGGTGATATTTCCTAGCTAGTGATATTTTGAAGGCAGAGGGGATATGAATAATTTCATTACTATTTTGACATGTTAATGGACATGAGTAATAGTCTTTACCTAATTAACTTCTTGTATAAAGAATCCCTTCCTTCTGTAAAGATTCAGCAATGACTGAATAAGTTAGTACCATAGCGTTCGAGTTCACTTAATACCGACATAATCTTCAATTAATAACTGACTTCAGTACAAACAGCCGTCGACTATACGTCGTTTTAACTAGACATCAAAAGCGAAATTTTGTTCGTCGAAATTACAACACATATAAAGAAAGGGGGAAGAGGTGCCGACATACTGACAGAGTCACATGACTTCACAGTATAATCTTCTGGTTAACCTATTCTAAAGCACATACCAAGAATCTAACGATTCGTGATTTGTGTTGTATATCAGGCACGCTTTTATTGTACCTGTTCATGTGGCAACTTGGAAGACATGCCCACACGGCCCCTAGCACCAGCATAAGCGGTATTAGATACAAATCTAGAGAGCTATGATGGAAATGCTCTGACAACTCGTATATTGGTAATTGGTGAGCTGTGTCGCTGTGACAACTCGTACACTGGAGACTGGTGAGCTGTATCGTCGTCAGATTAAAATGACGGCATTTAACACAGAAGACTAGTCCGTAAGGCCCCATATCGACCCAGCATCAACTTCCCACAATGCCAACATATATCAAAGACCAAAAGGTCGAAGCATAAATATCTAACGCAAACATCCTAATTAAACGGTGGAGATAGTAATTAATTATTGATATTATTCACGTAATATGTGCTTCTCTGATTGTCACTATTTTGGGCCAAGAATTGTTCATCCATATTCCATGAAGACCATCTAAGCATTGAAGAATACTGAAGGTTGACCGTTGAATAGCCATTACACGTACCCATTTAATTTTTGGTGTTTATCTTCAAGCTTCATTTTGGATATATTTTGGGTCATTTCTTCAGTACAAAAATTGTAGGTAGACCCACTTTACTTAATGGAACTAACGAAGGGTTAACGAGGAACATTGATTGATACGAATTATTTCCAATTGAGGATACGTCAATTAGGCCGTGATAGTCAGGAGGACTTACAACAACATAACTTTACCTTGGAGATCAGTACAAACGTCTTATCTGGTCTACAAACCGCGTGATATTTCCTAGCTAGCTAGTGATATTTTCAAGGAAGATGGGATATGAATAATTTCATGAATATTTTGACAGGTTTATGGACATGAGTAATAGTCTTTGCCTAATTAGCTTCTTGTACAAAGAATCCCTTCCTTCTGTAAAGATTCAGCAATGACTAAATAAGTTAGTACCATGGCGTTCGAGTTCACTTAATACCGACAGAATCTTCAATTAATAACTTACTTCGTTTCAACTAGACATCAAACGCGAAATATTGTTCGTCAAAAAGCCGAAGCATAAAATCTAACGCAAACATCCTAATTAAACGGTGGAGATAGTAATTAATTATTGATATTATTCACGTAATATGTGCTTCTCTGATTGTCACTATTTTGGGCCAAGAACTGTTCATCCATATACCATGAAGACCATCTAAGCATTGTACATAAAGACTGAAGGTTGACCGTTGAATAGCCATTACACGTACCCATTTAATTTTTGGTGTTTATCTTGAAGCTTCATTGGAGATATATTTTGGGTGATTTGTTTAGAGAAAAAATTGTAGGTGGACCCACTTTAATTCATGGAACTAACAAAGGGCCGTTCTAGAACAGTTCGAAAAGTTCTCTCGACGAGGAACATTGATTGACGCGAATTATTTCCAATTAAGGATACGTCAATTAGGCCGTGACAGTCAGGAGGACTTACAACAACATAACTTTACCTTAGAGCTCAGTACAAACGTCTTATCTGGTCGACAAGCCGCTACTTGACACGTATTAGCACAATCAGCTTGCTGACTTAGGTATAAACGCTTGTAAGTTAATGTGCACACCTTTCCCTCATCTCAGAGAAGTCGGAGAAACAGCCTACTCAAACGAAGCTTTTCGGCTCCAAGTGGCCGTTAATTAAGTAGAAGAAAGAGCGAACGACTTTAGATTACAAGTTGCATCACCTCTGCTATTCATCACCAGGCGATGAGAGAGAAATCGAAATACTCTTGCTCTGAGTATTGCTTCGGATACATTGTAAAGCGGCATGCATGGCCAATGGGGGACTATAAATAAATGAAACGGTAGAATAGGAAATCGACAAAGTTAAATTTAAATCATTTTTTAAGCATTCCAGGAAGATTTTATCGCAATTTGGAAACAAAGCGATGAGACGCCAAGAGCACATTATGAGTGAATCACTAAACGTAGAAATTAGAACTGAATCTGCTAAGCAAAGATGATACAGAGCAACGCCGCTAATGTAGGAATATGGAAATCTCTGATCTGATATGTTTTTCAGTTCGAATGCGAGTTATAATTTAAATGTTGGTGTTACGTGTTTATGTAATTATAAGATGTTGGTGTTACGTGTTTATGTAATTATAAGATGTTGGTGTTACGTGTTTATGTAATTATAAGATGTTGGTGTTACGTGTTTATGTAATTATAAGATGTTGGTGTTACGTGTTTATGTAATTATAAGATGTTGGTGTTACGTGTTTATGTAATTATAAGATGTTGGTGTTACGTGTTTATGTAATTATAAGATGTTGGAAAGTTACGTGTGTTTATGTAATTATAAGATGTTGGTGTTACGTGTTTATGTAATTATAAGATGTTGGTGTTACGTGTTTATGTAATTATAAGATGTTGGTGTTAGCGTGTTTATGTAATTATAAGATGTTATGTTAGCTGTGTTTATGTAATTAAGATGTTGGAAGCATGTGTTTATGTAATTATAAGATGTTGGTGTTACGTGTTTATGTAATTATAAGATGTTGGTGTTACGTGTTTATGTAATTATAAGATGTTGGTGTTACGTGTTTATGTAATTATAAGATGTTGGTGTTACCATGGTTACGTGTTTATGTAATTATAAGATGTTGGTGTCACGTGTTTATGTAATTATAGGCATAGTTTACTATGATTGGCAGTACAAAAAATCAACAAGTGTTTGCAATCAAAAGTAGCGAGATCACGTCCGCATGAACACGAAGATACATCAACTCTTATGAAGTATAAGGGATAAGCTCTATCTAGGAAATTAGGCGTCAGATTCGACAGTCAGTATTCAGTCGTCTTCCACAAAACAATTATCGTGTCAATAATTGAAACACGATAGACAGTTAGCACCAATAATATACAGGCGTAAAATCAAGTTTGTTTCTTGCGAAGAAGGATCTCTCTTTTTGCTTGAACACTTGACTTCACTTGTCTTGATTGCTGATTGCTTGTTTAGACAGAATACTTATATTTTAGAATTGGTATTGCTCTATTAATCATACAATGAAAATCGACCATAGAGGTCCATGTCCCCCGCTAGCAGCACCAGTTATGGTGGATTACATCCACCATAACTGGCGCTGCTGCTGCGGGGGCCATGGACCTCTATGGTCGATTTTTTGGGGTCGATGATATCTCATATCATTGATAAGAGTGTGATTTGAAAATGGAGATATCGCTGATGAGCTTAACATAGTCTAATACAGCAGATGGCACCCATATTGGATTATACACATCCATAAAATATAATACATGACTGTCCTCTCACTAAGGTCAAGGGACTCCCCAAGTTTGAAGTAGATCAGTTGAATCGTACTCCAGCTATTGTCCGGACAAGATCAAACTGCTTAAAATCCAATGAAATCCAGTATGGCCGATGGTGGCCATATTGGATTAAGCACGTCCTTGAAAAACAATCCTAATCCTCCTCTCAACAATGTCAAGGCACTCCCCAGGTATGAAGTAGATCGGTTGAATCGTTCTCGAGTTATTGTCCAGACAAGATTCAACTGCTTACAATCCAATATGGCTGACGGCAGCCATATTAGATTACGCACATTGCTGGAAAACAATCCCAACCGTCCTCCCACCAATGTCAAGGCACACCCCAAATTTGAAGTTGATCGATTAAATCGTTCACGAGTTATTATCCGGACAAGAAAATCTAAGATCCAACTGCTTATAATCCAATATGGCTGACGGTGGCCATATTGGATTATGCACATCGCTGAAAAAAAATCCAAGCCGTCCTCTCACCGATGTCAAGGCACTCCCCAAGTTTGAAGTAGATCAGTTGAATCGTACTCCAGTTATTGTCCGGACAAGATCAAACTGCTTAAAATCCAATTAAATCCAGTATGGCTGATGGTGGCCATATTGGATCAAGCACGTCCTTGAAAAACAATCCTAATCCTCCTCTCAACAATGTCAAGGCACTCCCCACATATGAAGTAGATCGGTTGAATCGTTCTCGAGTTGTTGTCCGGACAAGATCCAACTGCTTATAATCCAATATGGCTGACGGCGGCCATATTAGATTACGCACAATTGCTGAAAAACAATCACAACCGTCCTCTCACCAATGTCAAGGCACACACAAAGTTTGAAGTTGATCGGTTAAATCGTTCATGAGTTATTGTCCGGACAAGAAAATCTAAGATCCAATTGCTTATAATCCAATATGGCTGACGGCGGCCATATTAGATTACGCACATTGCTGAAAAACAATCCCAACCGTCCTCTCATCAATGTCAAGGCATACCCCAAGTTTGAAGTTGATCGGTTAAATCATTCACGAGTTATTGTCCGGACAAGAAAATCTTAAGATCGAACTGCTTATGATCCAAAATGGCTGACGGCGGCCATATTTGATTACGCACATTGCTGAAAAACAATCCCAACCGTCCTCTCATTAATGTCAAGGCACACCCCAAGTTTGAAGTTGATCGGTTAAATCGTTCACGAGTTATTGTCCGGACAAGAAAATCTAAGATCCAACTGCCTATAATCCAAAATGGCTGACGGCGGCCATATTGGGTTATGCACATTGCTGAAAAACAATCCCAACCGTCCTCTCGCCAATGTCAAGGCACACCCCAAGTTTGAAGTTGATCGGTTAAATCGTTCACGAGTTATTGTCCAGACAAGAAAATCTTACGGAATTACGGAATTTCGGAATTACGGAATTACGGACACCGGTGTTTCTAATATCCCCCCCTACTAAGTAGCGGGGGACAAAAAGGCAGCTGAAGACAGTGCCTGATGCAGGTCTCCCAGCCACTTTTCAGGAATTTTAATTATGATTTTATGCCAATTTTTGTGAAAATTTATGCTTATTTTTCCTATGTTCAAGGAAATTTTATGCTTTTTTATGCTTTTGTCATCTATTTTTCATGATTTTGTTATGATTTCTCATAAAAATAGAGTCACAGCTTGTAGGTATTTCATGCTGTTTATTCAATTTTGACAAAATTTTACGATTTTTATGATTTTATGCCACTCTGAGGCCTGCTGATGTGACGCCGAAAAGCGAGCACCATGAATGCCATAGATGTCATGTTAGACTACTCATAGTTCCAAAACAGCACACAGCATCGAAGGCTATGACGTTTGGAATATCATTACATAATATCACGACGTCACGTCAGGTATGGTCTGGTCTTCAGCTGCCTATTCTGCTTCGTTTTTTGAGCAAATGACAGACACCAGACTTCCAAAGCAGTCACATCGTTGAATACTTGTCATAATTAATTACTTTTTCCACCATTTTGACATCTCTGCCATTGTGTGTAATTTAATGCATATTTTCAAATTGAGTGAATTGGCTCTTTAATTTTGAATCCATCTGGACTGATTTTCTTTCCACTGCTAAATCCATCATCTGTACAGTACTAATAAAGTATCTGTCTGAGACTGCGACAGAGTGCATCCGTCCTAGCCACTGTGTCTGACTGCAGAGAGTGACACCGTGGGGCGGGGGAGGTGGGAGGAGGACCAGTGGAAGGGTGAGAAAGATGTAGGGGAATGGGTAATGTGCTAAACTATATTACATTGGCTCATTTTACAGGAATTGCCGAAGGTTTTTGAGAAAATTACATGATGTTACAGGATTTTCGAGGACTTTTTCCAACCCAGGAACAAAGTGTTCTTCAGTTTAAGTTTTTAATTTCATGAAGTAGGAAGATAGGTGTAATTGAATGACTTGTTGGAGACATGCAGTATAAGGGGTTAACCAAACTATAACTGTAATACGTACTTGCCACCATCGATCAAACCGTAGAAGACAAAACGACACTAATGCATAGCTGATGGAAAACAGGACTATTGTCTTTTTAAGGACATATAACGCAGGCTGCAATGACGGAGTCATCAAAAACCTGTTCAGCTCAGGCATTTTCTGCACCAGTTCGTACAACTGAAAAGATGGAAAACAATATCTCATATATAACCACAGGTACCATGCCCTACAAATGTTATATTCAGGACAGATAACTCTTCGATATTGAAAGGTAATGGTGTCCAGTTGTTCCCCAATCTAACTGGTAACCTAGTATCTCTAAATTCTTAATAGGAGCACTATATTTTCCTTTAGGGTATTGAACTCGTTCAGTACTGCAGCTTATCCTAGTTGTCAGCCCTACATAGTTTTCTGGGCCTGGATCCCACTGCTTTCAGCTCATGGCGGTCAGCGAAGTTAAATAATTATCTCCAAAACAGAAGGTGTTCATATGTTTTTGTCTGCATTTCAGATCCCAGACATTCTGAAACTTATTGCTTTATGTCCTTTTGAAATAATATATTTCAACAAAAACTATGTGTGTGTATTATTTTCCTCAAGAAATGCAGTTTGATTCCAAATAAATATCAGCAAACTCACTAACACGTTTGTAATTTTCAACTGACGTTTGCATTATGATACTGTCAATGGCAATCGATATTACGATGAGCAACAACCACCACGTAAAATAAAATAAAAATGCACAAACCTCACGCAATTTCCAGGGATTTTGAGCATATGTTTCTTTGATTACAATGCCCAGAAATAACTAATGAATACTAATTTATTCATGGACATTTGTCAGAATAAACACAGCTTGAGATAGAGACTTTGCTAAATTATGAAGAGTTTATTTCTTTTTCTGACACATTGCAAGACGTGTATCTCCCCTTTAATTTCCCGCGGTTGTTTTCCTTGATCAAGGTCATTTCCTTGGCTTTTCTAATCTCGTCATAGTTACAATAGATGGCTAATATTATGAAAGCTATGATTGGATATAAATATGATTCATCCGACACATCTGGTCGTATATGCCAATGAACCACGCCGACACTTCAGCGCTTTGGTTGGTTGTATCGTTACCACGTGAATAAAATGAAGGCATGCGACTGATAAATTTGACCATTGCAGTTCGTTTCAAGCATGGTGCAAGATAAAAATGGCCACGTTTACCGACATAGGTGTTGGAAAAATGTGAAAATAAAGTTTACGGAGTGGATCTGATGGATTTCATCTTCATGGAACGATTAGATGATCTCTTGGACACTTTATACTCCAGTAATAGAGAGATTTGAACACGATTACTGAGTGAATTCACATTCTGCAGCAACATTTACTGACACGGCGAAAATTTTGTAGCTCTGCATTTTCCCCATTATTTCTTCGTTTCACTCTCGATCTTGTTTTATTTGTTTTGTCAAAATGAAAACATTCTTTGATAATCCGAAAGGCTGAAGGTTTAGGCTTTTCATTGAAGATAAATACATTTGGGCAAGTTTCACTCGAGGTGCTCACGTAAAATGCTAAATTGAAGACAGAGTGGGTTTTATTTGATGGAAAAGCAACGATGTCGTCTTTTTGCGTCATTGGGGTTGGGAAGGCTCTAAGGAATTAAGTCTTCAACGGGGTTAAGATAGGGAATTATTTTGTCACCTTTTGACGTCGTTGGTACTGAATGAGTTAAATTGTTAACCCTTTGATTCAACAAGCAATTGGACAATTGAAACTGCTTTGACCAGATGAGCTTCTGCACCATGACCATGCAAATTGTGTACTATGAATTTGGGGAATCTAAGCTTCATTCTTGAGATATAGTGGTAACAAGCAATTGGTGACAAATGGAACTACTTTGACTCTGTAATGCAGGAGAAATGAATCATCTTAATCATTTTTGAAAGGTTTCTTTTCATCAGATCATATGAATGTGTGACATGACGTATTCATTCTTGAGTATGAGTGGCAATGAGAAATGGAAATTGACAGAGGATGTACATGATGAAGACAATACCCCGAAGTCAATTCTGGTCGAGGGGTATAAGAGTTCAATCCTCCTAGAAAAATTCAATCACCCCCAATTTCAGGGACCAAAATTCAATTGGCTGTTCTTTATAAATATATTCACTATCTAAAATCGTTGAAACAACTAAGAAATAAAGGATTATCTGCATCATCCTGGATCATTCTCTCAACGTGTTCTCAATGAATTAGATCACCTCCAGATTTTATGATGGGAAATTTTACTTGGTGTGACGGAATTATTACAGCGATTATGTACCATAGTAAACAATTTAAATGAAAGGCCATTCCTTAAAGGTTCTACCAATTAAAATGAAAGGCCATTCCTTAAAGGTTCTACCAATTACCCCATGCACACTTTCATAGAGAAACTATGTAAAGAATAAGTTGATATTTTTTCCTACGAAAAATGACATTAAATTTGATTTTTGAAAGCAAAACATATATGGTGAAAAACGTATTGAAGCCGTAATCTCAGACCCATCATGTCAGAGTCTGATTACGATGATGTCGTATAATATCAACCAGTCGGTTATGTCAGACTTCCTATTGTGACGTGCATTGCTCAACAATTGGGAATGATGACATCATCATGACATGAACAAAGGCATTACGTTTTAGCTTTGTGATGTTGTTGGCGTTACAATAAAAATAGAAATAGAAATTTCACTAAAATTGCTCGATACGAACGATCGTAATCAGACTACAACGTTATGGGTCATGACCTTTGCCATTTCCAAACAGGCGTGGTAATGGAGTGTTTCAAGTTCGTTTTTATTTAACTTCGACTATTCCCAAAAGCAGTAAACCACTATTAAAGGTCAACTAAAGTCTCTTACAATTTAGCATCAAAAAGTATGGAATGTGGTGACCATTTGCTAGAACCTTTAAAATACATGAAGAAATTAGAGCTGACCTGTTTTCTGCATTAACCATGATGAATTAGAGCTTACTTGTTTTTCTGCATTAACCATGATGAATTCGAGGAAGAAGTTCATATAGTAACCAGATTGCAGACCATGCCAGAGGGCCAGGAAGAACAGGGTGATGCCCTGGGACAGTTCTTTACTCCCCAGGAATTTGAGCCTCTTGAATACATACCTGTGAAATATGTACAAACAACTGTGAAATATATACTGGTACAAACAAGTGTGAAATATATACAAACAGCTGTGAATTATATACAAACATCTGTAAAGTATATACAAATAACTTTGAAATATATACAAACTGTCAAATATATATGTTTACCTAGCTGTATTTCTGAAGTATACTTGTCTACAGGCAACTGTGCAAAAAAAATATATAGTGCCACGGCACTGTAGCTCATCTGGCTGTAACTGGAGAAAGTAGCTGTGACAAATTTTTACTAAAGAACTGATGAGTTTCTAACTTGTGTTGTCCCCCCCCCCCCGAACATTAAATGATCCATGCAGTAATTTCCTGAGATTTCATGATAAAGTTTCATGGGGAATTCAAGATGCGGCCATATTGGATTTTCTAAATGGATCAAAAAATGTATCTTGCACAACTGGACCACAAGGGGAACCTGTGACAAAGATCCATGCAGTAATTTCCTGAGAATTCACGATAACAAAATTTCATGGGGAAATTCAAGATGGCCACCTGGAGGCCATATTGGATTTTCAAATTGGACCAGAAAAGGTATCTTGCACAACTTGACCCCAAGGGGAACCTGTGTATCAAATATGAGAAAGATCAATGCAGTAGTTCTTGAGAAATCGCGATAATAAAGCTTCATGAGGAAATCCAAGATGGCTACCTGGTGGCCATATTGGATTTTCGAATCAAATATCAAAAGGTATCTTGCACAACTAGACCCTAAGGGGAACCTGGGTACCAAATTTGAGAAAGATCCATGCAATATTTCCTGAGAAATCACGATAACGAAGTTTCATAGGGAAATCCAAGATGGCCGCCTGGTGGCCATATTGGATTTTTGAATCAGAGCAGAAAAGATATCTTGACACAACTAGACCCCAAGGGGAACCTGTGTACCAAATTTGAGAAAGATCCATGAAGTAGTTCCTGAGAAATCGCAATAACAATGTTTCATGGAGAAATCCAAGATGGCCGCCTGTTGGCCCTATTGGAGAGAGAGAGAGAGAGAATTAAGGTTTAACGTCGCATTCTGGCCCTATTGGAGTATTGAATCAAGCCACAAAAGGTATCTTGCACAACTAGGCCCCAAGGGGAACCGGTGTATCAAATTTGAGAAATATCAATGCAGCAGTTCCTGAGAAATCGCGATAACAAAGTTTCATGGGGAAATCCAAGATGGTCGCCTGGTGGCCATATTGGAAGTTCAAATCAGAACAGAAAAGGTATCTTGCACAACTAGACCGCAAGGGGAACATATGTACCAAATTTGAGAAATATTCATGCAGTAGTTCCTGAGAAATCGCAATAACAATGTTCCATGGGAAAATCCAAGATGGCTGCCTGGTGGCCATATTGGAGTTTTGAATCCGACCACAATAGGTATCTTGCACAACTAGACCCCAAGGGGAACCCGTGTACCAAATTTGAGAAAGATCTATGCAGTTGTTCCTGAGAAATCGCGATAACAATGTTTCGTCGGGAAATTCAAGATGGCCGCCTGGTGGCCATATTGGATTTCTGAATCAGACCACAAAAGGTATCTTGCATAACTAGACCCCAATGGGAACTTATGTACCAAATTTGAAAAAAGATCCATGCAGTAGCTCCGGAGAAATCGCGATAACAAAATTTCATGGGGAAATCCAAATTCTGGTGTACTCAGTGGGGGGAACATGCATGCCAAGTTTCAGCTTTAATCGGCCAAGCGGTTTCAGAGAAGAAGATGTTTACGGACGACACACGACGGACGGACGACGCACGATGGACGACAGACAATCAGGCCATGACATAAGCCCATCGGGCCTTCGGCCCAGATGAGCTAAAAACAACAACCTTGAAATATATACAAAATGTGAAATTTATCCAAATTGTGAAATTAGAAAATATGAAATGTGCTGAGAACCCCTCAGCCTCGGGACTATTTCTGGTTGCAATTGTCAATGAAAAAAGGGGTGTGGTTTAATATCTTGATCTCATGATTTCCAATATATACATGATATATATGATGCAAACTGAGGGATTGACCAAAGCAGGACTTGCTGGCCTTTTTTATGTTTTTCTCCCAATTTTAAGATAAATCCACCTTTCTCACAATTCTTAGACAATATCCATGCTGTACATTTCTGGTTTGTTATCTTCCTCTCCAGTCTATATCTGAAGCATAGGGCAGATTTTTAACCATTGATAACTTGTGTAAATATGGTAAGCTTACATCAAATTATCTCACTATTCCAAGAGGGGACCTTTATGCTTACAATGATGATAATCTTGGCAACTTCCAAGTCGAAAATAGTCCACTTATCCCCGATTATTTCTCCATACTGAATCATGGGAAAGAGAGGGTGATCCGTACATTTAAGGGCATTCATTCGTCAGAGTACCCGTCGGTTCACTGGGACGAATCCTTTGTCCAAGAAGGTGAATTGTAAGGTAAAGAGATGTGACCAACATTATTGGAGTGATCCCACATGTACCATGGCGTCAAGGTTAATGTTGTCCACTGGGTGTTTGGTGTACTTTTCATATCAAAAAGCGATAATTAATTTCAGAAAGTAAACTACGTTATGAACAAAATAGCACCTTAGTCATTATATACCATATTTCTTCAATTTTTTTTAACTGTTACAGGAGGACAGAGAGAGACACCAAGCAAAGAAGTAGAGAATACATTCAACTATAATGTAGGCATAACGGTTCTTTTCAGAGCCAACCATTTCTTACGAAAGGGGCTTTCTATATGGCACGTTTTATAATGTTCGAAATCAGAAAACAAATGTTGAGATTTATTTCCATGTTTGAAGTATTTAGAAGTGAATTGAGCTTTTTATGATTGAAAAAAATCACGTTCGAAAAATTAGAGTGTTCGAGAAGATAGAAGAAATAACTTACCGCCATTTTGTAGTATAGAAAAAAAGTGAGATATTAGCGAAATGGCCCCACTACCAAACTTTTGGTGCTATCTCCGGAATGACAAAAAATGGAGAGTTTAACATATTGGGGTCACTTTGAGCCTATTTGCATAAGCCCCCAAGCAGAGGATCATGGGGAAATTCAAGATGGCGGCCACGTGGGGTCCAAGAAAAGTGATGTTTTTGTCTTATTTCTTCAAAATTTCTGCTTTCAAGTTTCCGCGATGAAAAGCGGGCAAAAACTATTTTATTTCACATCACATTAATATTTACTAATTTACCATGCAGTTTTTTCCAAGAAATTGCATAAATAAAAATTTTGAAAAATTGACCAAAAATTACGGTTTTTGAAAATGACGTCACTGTGACCTCATCAAAGCGGCTATCTTAGAGCTTGACCCAAGGGATTCAAGTACAAATATATTCTAGCAGAACCAGAATCATGGATTGAGAGTATTTAATTAAACAGGTTAGAGAGAACCACCTCTCTAAAATGGAGGTAAAAAAGGTCATTTTGTCTAATAAATTCAAGAATATATCGAAGGAAGGGACATCCGCCATAGGCGACCATGGACATGTACGTATATCCGCATCGGATGGTATTGAAAAAACAAATTGTCGTCTGTCTAATTTGCGTAAGAATAGATGCCATGTTTTGTTCTCTATTAACAATTAGACTATTATGAACGCTCTCATTGGAAAACTACAGTTATGACATGTAACAATATATATGTCGCCTGAACATTTTTTAGCGTTATGATGAATCAGCCAAAAGTTATTAAAGAAAATTGATCTTTTTTTACCTCCAAAGACTCTTGATCATGGACCTGGTGAATTATCACCAGATTGCTACCTTATGGGCGATAATAGAGGGCGACAATCCCTTCTGTCCTGTTGGATATTGGTCCAGTTTTGGTTAGCAGAATATTTGGCGTATGGATCAGGAATCTTGTTGCAAAATTTCATATCAACGAGTCGATGATCTGATAGTTATTTTACGACATTAAGGTATGAGTATTATGCTAAATTTCCCATGGTGTGCTCTCGAAAGCAAAATACATGTTAATGCTATGGATCGGAAATAATATGTGTAGGGAAGTTTACAGCAATATGTGGATAAAAGTGACTAACAGAGATCAGTGTCAAGGAAGCAACTTTCTTATTATAATTGGGAATCTTCCTTTTTTTAAAGTTTAAAACTTCTTCCTTTTCATATAATTAATGTTGTTTGAATTTTTTCTTTTTGAAATTATTTAGGGTTCACTAAATATTTGCATATTTAGTGGCATCTGATCAATGTACAAACTTGATTGACAGTCAAAGAATCCAAAATATCCTGGATCAGGTCTGAGAAAAACAAGACAAAAAATTTTCAAATACATTGTACATGTAATTATTATACTGGGAATGTTCCCAGGAGCACAGCAGAAATATAAACCACCAGAGTGATTCTTTACTTTGCCATCCATAAGTTTGTGTTACGGTTGAAAGACTCGATCATCTCATGGAATGAGCAGCCCGTCTCCAGGGACCATATCTTTACGTTCGTACATCCATCCCATAATTCATTGCCATTCTTGTCCTGACCATTATAGGTTAAACCTGTCACTATACCGCTACCTTCCTGCAATAGGGAATAACATCAATATGATTCAACGCGAACAAGATGAATGAAAATCCAAGTCATTTCTTCTGTCGAATCAGAGTTGTCTAGTACTTAAGAAAATATTGACAGTGCAACTACCTCAAACAAGCAATATCATTTTTGCATGATTCACCAAATGGTCTCCACACCTCATAATTCATTTATGATAAATTGTTGAAAGAGGGTATATTTGACATCTAATAGAGGTTTCTGCTGCTTTTAGGAATGGTCAAAGTTTACAAAAAACAAACTTGAAACCCTCCACTACCATGCCTGTTTGACCCATGACATCTCAGTCTGGTTACAATCGTTTGTAGTGAGCAAACAAAGCGAATACTCTGGGTGACGTTTCTATTGTAACGCCAACAATGTCACAAAGCCAAAACATTATGCCTTTGTTGATGTCATGATGATGTCGTCATACCCAATTGTCATGCAGCGCACGTCACAATAGGACGTTGGGCACAACTGACTAATCGACATTATATGACGTTATCATAATCAGTCTCTAACGTCACGAGTCCGAGTTTATGGCTTCAATATGTCTTTCACATCTGTTTTATTGTGTTGAAAAATCCAACATGATTTCATTTTTTGTTGAAAAAACTGTCACCGTGTTCTCTACACAGCTTCTCTGTATGTTTTAATGCAAAGTATTCAGGGGGATATTTGGTAGAACCTTTAAAACATGATATACAAAAGAGATCGCTATATTTTCACCTCCAATCATGCCAATAGACAAAGCTAGAACATGTTCAAAGACTTCAAAATCCTTGATCAAACCAATAAATCTTTTACTTTATCATGTGTATCATCAAGGGTAAGTTTTATGATTCATTGACTGTTCACAAGCAAAGCTGGAAGCTTAAGTCTAGTGGGGGATAAACTTACAGATATAAGCCAGGCGCTGATATATTTATATATTGTGAGTTTTCCCCATATTAGGATAACAAGGCACCGACTGAGTAATCCTAAATTCTGAAAAGAGAAAACATTCACACTATCAGAACCCAAGTAACAAATTAGTGTATCTTAAATCACTTTTACACAGAACTCAAATATATAGAACTTTGTAAAACTGTGTTGTGAACTGAGGACGATTACAATTATATTAATATTATTTCTTGGTAACATGAGCTGAAATCAGCTTTAATATATCTTGCACAACAGACAGATTTTAATTTCAGACTGTACCAATTAGCTTTCCCGAAATAAAGCATTGCCTTGTTTGGGAATTAAAAATCAACAGAGAGTTTCTTCCATCTTGATGTCAATGTATATCCAAAGGACCCAATGTACAATCTGGAGTTGGGGATATCTCTACTGAAAATGGATATTGTGGTATTGTGGTATACATGAATTTATGGTCACATTTCACTGCCCTGAATTAGATTTCTTTATAGCTGGAGTTGTGACAACGAAACAAGATTCTCAACTATTTCCTAATCTTTCAAATCGAGTGACCACTTTGGACCTTCACTTTTGCATGCAACACATTATATCCCTTTAATGTATTCAATAACCCCCCCAAAAAAGGAGATCACGATGTTTAACGATTTCCTGATTTTGGGATGTGACACATCATCTCTACCTAATGTATCCACTCAAACAAAATTTAGCCTGTTGATAGAAAACTGCAATAGTTCGAGATCGGACACTATGCTCACAGACGGCCGGACAGAAATCGCCATCACATAATAGGTCTGCCTTTTTGGTGACCATATAACAAGTAAAAGCACATACTAATGCTGGATGGATAATAAGCACAGTGGAATTAGAAACTGCGACCATGAGAAAAGGATCAGTCTAACATTAAATACAAAATATTACAATGCAGCTTGGAAAATATATATTAGTTTTTCATATTTTATTAAATCTAAAGATTTATGATGTAGGTTATAGTCTCGATGAAATCTGTCATGTCTTTCGAGTATGAAAATTGGTATTAGAGATAAGTCAGGTTATTTCGGCCAGTCCAGTAACTTAGGACAGTTGGCGAAGTCTCCACAAAAAATAAATACGTCACATTTCATTGCAGAGTGTTGAATAGCTCTTGTGTGATCCTGCTGACAAGGTTTTGATGCAAAAATAGAAAAATCTGCAAAGATCCTAAAAATGCAATAATTGAAAAAGTAATCAGGTCTATCCACCAGTGGATATGAAGTGATGTCTCCTGTACGAGTAGAAATGGATCTTGTATATTCGACCAAATAGCGACAATATGACTACGATATGATGGCCATGTCGGACTATTCATGTACAGCCATCATGTAGAGGAAATGAATCTTTCTCTTATCCCAACCATGGAGCTATAAATCGGAAGGAGGCACAGATTGGGGTGATGAAAGTGTTCAATGTACGATGCCGACACATCAGCAGGGCATATCGGATTAACCTGACATGCCTGAGGGATTATAGCTGGCTCGGCTGTGTCCGCCGTTGATTCGGTAGCATTCGATTTCACGCGCATGCGTGCCATGGACTTGCTGTCGACCTATTAAGCGTTGTGTATTCGAAGTGGCTATTGCCAATTAACCTCCCGTTGTGTTGATCACCATCAGGCGTAGTTTGTGTAAAAAAAAGTTTTTGAAGTTTTGAAACGACTTAGATCACTTGAATTACTTATTATATTTTATCAACATGAGAAGTTCCATGAGTAGAAAACCAGATTTGTAACCGAGCGTACACGTGCCCGATTAATGATTTTTGCAAGAAGTACTTGTCCGTGAGAATTTGATGACTGATTCTCAGCTTACAAATGCAAATGAAGTTGTATAGCATGGGATATAATGCAATATGAAAACAAAACCTTATAATAATCACTTTGTCAAGTATACCAAGAAGATTGTGTGCAAGACTTGTATATCTGTAAGATGGATTGAATTTTGATTAATATTCCCATACGGGTTTCGAAGCCCATCAACTCAATGTTTTATTTTAATTTCACGGTAATTTCTTAGTTCAATTAAGATGTTTACAAGCGCTATATTCCTACGAAGTAGGCTACAGATCGCAAATTGTCCGGTAATGAGTGAGTGAGTCAGTCCATCCGAATCCTTTCGTCGGCAAAATAAGGAGAACCGTTGACATTAGAACCTTGATTTTTGGCATGAACGTGCATTAGGACATTGTTACCAGCAAGTTCTGATCTGAAATAATTCTGATTTAAATTAGATTGATAATTAACACTTCAGTATATTGTTATACATGTAGCTATATGTGGACTATAGCCTTTAACGTGTATCAGCTTCAAATTCAGGTCAAACTAGAGGTTCCGCTTTGACCCTTGAGTTGCCGCTCTGGCATGAAGCCTATGCTGGTTGTTTTTTTAACAAAAACATACGTCTCCCCCATCCTTCCACCCTGCCTTGAATGGGCACATTATTTAAGGGAAAGTGCTATAAAATGAATGCAATAAGTATCTTAAACAAAGCTGCGTATCTAAAAATATTAATTACAAAGAAGCGATACAAGTAGATGAACGGATGGACAGACACCGGACACGGATGCATGCAAGTGAGGGGGCTATCCCACTGAAGCTTCCATCCAAGTGGGGTGAAATTCCGTCCAGTAGTTCTCAAGATATCTTGCAGACAAGGCCTGTATATACATGTACAAGTAGATGGACGGACGGACGGACACCGGACATGAATGAATGCACGCACATACACCAAAACCTAATCAAATGAGGGCTATCCCAGTGAAGCTTCTATCCAAGTTTGGTGAAATTCCATCCAGTAGTTCTCCAGATATCTTGCAGACAAGCCCTGTATATACATGTACAAGTAGATGGACGGACGGACGGACGGACGGACACCGAACACGGATGAACGCATGCACACACACCAAAACCTAATCAAATGAGGGGGCTATCCCACTGAAGCTTTCATCCAAGTTTGGTGAAATTCTGTCCAGTAGTTCTCCAGATATCTTGCAGACAAGCCCTGTATATACATGTACAAGTAGATGGACGGACGGACGGACACCGGACATGGATGGATGCAGACACACAAACCAAAACCTAATCAAATGAGGGGGCTATCCCACTGAAGCTTCCATCCAAGTGGGATGAAATTCTGTCCAGTAGTTCTCAAGATATCTTGCAGACAAGGCCTGTATATACATGTACAAGTAGATGGACGGACGGACAGACACCGGACACGGATAAATGCACGCACATACACCAAAACCTAATCAAATGAGGGGGCTATCCCAATGAAGCTTCCATCCAAGTTTGGTGAAATTCCATCCAGTAGTTCTCCAGATATCTTGCAGACAAGCCCTGTATATACATGTGCAAGTAGATGGACGGACGGACGGACACGGATGAATGCACGCACATACACCAAAACTTAATCAAATGAGGGGGCTATCCCAATGAAGCTTCCATACAAGTTTGGTGAAATTCCATCCAGTAGTTCTCCCGATATCTTGCAGACAAGCCCTGTATATACATGTACAAGTAGATGGACGGACGGACGGACACCGGACACGGATGAATGAACCCACATACACCAAAACCTAATCAAATGAGGGAGCTATCCCAATGAAGCTTCCATCCAAGTTTGGTGAAATTCCATCCAGTAGTTCTCCAGATATCTTGCAGACAAGCCCTGTATATACATGTACAAGTAGATGGAAGGACGGACGGACACCGGACATGGATGAATGCAGACACACAAACCAAAACCTAATCAAATGAGGGGGCTATCCCACTGAAGCTTCCATCCAAGTGGGGTGAAATTCTGTCCAGTAGTTCTCAAGATATCTTGCAGACAAGGCCTGTATATACATGTACAAGTAGATGGACGGACGGACGGACACCGGACACGGATGAATGCACGCACATACACCAAAACCTAATCAAATGAGGGGGCTATCCCAATGAAGCTTCCATCCAAGTTTGGTGAAATTCCATCCAGTAGTTCTCCAGATATCTTGCAGACAAGCCCTGTATATACATGTGCAAGTAGATGGACGGACGGACGGACACCGGACACGGATGAATGCACGCACATACACCAAACCTAATCAAATGAGGGGGCTATCCCAATGAAGCTTCCATACAAGTTTGGTGAAATTCCATCCAGTAGTTCTCCCGATATCTTGCAGACAAGCCCTGTATATACATGTACAAGTAGATGGACGGACGGACGGACACCGGACACGGATGAATGCACGCACATACACCAAAACCTAATCAAATGAGGGGGCTATCCCAATGAAGCTTCCATCCAAGTTTGGTGAAATTCCATCCAGTAGTTCTCAAGATATCTTGCAGACAAGGCAAGGGGACGGACAGACATCCATCCAGAGAGACAGACAGACATTCATCCAGACAGACAGACAGACAGACAGACAGCACAAACACTAGATGTCTCCCCCCAACATAGTTGGGGGAGACATAATTACCCAGAGCTAAAAATACCCTGTCCCACTGTATGTCTTTGTACCGGTTATGCTCAGGAGAATGACATAGAATAATTATTATCTTGTGCAGAGAAGGTGTTGGTCTGGAGTTGAATTACCGTAAACTACATAAATGCTACCTTTCTACTATAGTACTATATATAAAAATTTGTTGTATTGTTGGGAAAATAATGCGATTCAAAAAGTTGTTTTGATCCTGGACAAGGGCACTGAAAACCATTAAAGATATGTAAATGTATTTTCACACGTAAAGCTTGAAATCTACTGAACCTATATTATTCAATCTGTTTCCTTTAATTAAAAAATTGTAAAATTAAATCGGCGATCGTTATTTATTTTGGAATGAAGGCGCATTAGGAGACTGTTACCAACAAGTTCTGAGCTGACCTACTTTTGATGAACATTTCTGCTGATTTTTGATGAAAATCACTGGCGATTCTGACTTGGGCGATGCCCATCTTAATATAGGCAGGATTTCAACTGGGGGTGGGGATTTCCAAGAGTTCAGTTCACGTTCGAGTCCTAATGCCTACTGTACTTCGTAGGTCCTGTGACGTTAGTCACACTGCTCATGTTTTAAAATAAATAAATCGCTAATCTGGCTTTAAATATAAAACAAGCTGAGTAGCTAGCAGGTCCTCCGCCAAGTAGCCTGTTTGAGAGCATACAGCATATATGCTTCCAATATCTCCTTAAATATGACTTGGAAAGTTAATATGTGTATGTGGAAAGAGACGTTCATCTGGAATTGTTGAGACAATTTGAGGAGGTTTGGGAAGCAGTAATGGGTAGTGTAACACTGGAATGTAAGTCTGTAGTTGTATATGGATTTGTGGATGGTGATCGAGGTTTATAAATCGATAAAGATATCGCGTTCACAACACAGATGGGTACAATATGGGTGAGTGAAATCCAAGATGGTCAATGGCAGCCATCTTGGATTACATACCACCTCAATGAAAATCAATACCAATCGCTGTCTAACTGATGTGAAGCACCGTCTCGAGTTTGAAGTTGATTGGTCAAATTGTTGTCGAGATATCACGTTCACAAGATCCGAGACGGATGGAATCCAATATCGTCAATAGCAGCCATCTTGGATTATGTACCTCAGTGAAAATCAAAACCAATGGCCGTTCAACTGATGCGAAGCACATTCTCAAGTTTGAAGTGGATTGGTCAAACTGTTGTCGAGATATCGCGTTCAAAAGATGTGGGATGGACAGAATCCAATATGGTCAATGGCAGCCATCCTGGATTACGTACCTCAGTGAAAATCAATACCAATGGCCATCTAACTGATGTGAAGAACCTTCCCAAGTTTGAAGTCGATTGGTTGAATTGTTCTCGAGATATCGCGTTCACAAGATCTGGGACGGATGGAATCCAATATGGTCAATGGCAGCCATCTTAGATTATGTACCTCAGTGAAAATCAATACCAATGGCCGTCTGACTGATGTGAAGAACCTTCCCAAGCCTGAAGTTGATTGGTGGAATTGTTCTTGAGATATCGCGTTCACAAGATGTGGGACGGACAGAATCCAATATGGTCGATGGCGGCCATCTTGGATTACGTACCTCAGTGAAAATCAATACCAATGGCCGTCTAACTGATGTGAAGCACCTTGTCAAGTTTGAAGTCGATTGGTCGAATTGTTCTCAAGATATCGCGTTCACAAGATGTCGGACGGACGGAAGGAGGGACGGACGGACAGCTAGCATTTCCAAGTCCTCCCACCACTTCGTGGCGGAGGACAAAAAAGTGTTCTTTTCCCATTGTGAGGAACACCGCATGTATATATTTTTCGTGGTATTGACAATAATTTGTCCTGGCTTGAGTAAGATCATTTTCTTGATTATAAATACATGTACCTGCAATCAAAATCTTCTAACGGCAAAACAATAACATTCAATGGGCCTGTTATAATCTCAAAAGCGACCGTTAAACGATCGCACTGCCAATTGTGTATTCGCGGATTACTCACCGAGCAATCAGCTCCCATGGGGGTATACACAAACGGACGCCGGGTCATTACTTAATAGCTTTTTGAAGCATCAAATACAGAGAAAACGCCGAAGTAATGCTTACTAAATCCCATTTTATTCAAATTGAGGTAAAGCCTCCCGGAAATGCTAAACACGAGGATATAGATCTGTTTATGATCTTTAACATAAGCATAACATTTTCCCGATTTGAAATGCGGAAAGTGGGTTATTTTGTCATTAAAAGTGTGCAATTTTCATAGTTTGGCAGAAGTCACCATGTATTACAAATGGAGAAATATGTATATTTTCAATCGCTAATTTTGCACGAACGGGATAAGCCTCCCGTAAGAACCATAGAGTTTCCGATTCCCTATAGTAATAGCTACTCGCTCACATTTTTGGGTCATGTTTGGAAATGCGGAAGTTAGCATAAAAGGAGAAAATACAATATAGATAGAGAAATGACAGCCTGTTTTCAAAGTCCCGTAGCTCAGCACCAATAAGACATACAGCCATGACTCAAATATTGTGATAAGGGAAATTATTTCAAATAAATAAACATGACATATGCGCATAATTTTCGCTTGGTGATTTTAATTTGTGGAGACTGCGCATGATGACACCTCACTTCCGGCCATTTCTAATTTAACAGAAAGGAGTCGCAGGATCAGAGAGCGGCATCGTACATTGAACATGAAAGAGACGCAGCCCAGCTGGACAGCTATTCAAAACACAAACGCTCAGCGGGCGTGAGCGCTGGCCAGTCAGTCCTGGCTTGTGGAACAGTGCCTCCTTTCGATTTATAGCTCCATGTCCCAACAGACATAATGGAGGTATAGGAGGAACAGTCAACCAATGCTATGAGAAGACCATCTATCATGTCTAAGATATCTTCATTTATCAGACTAACTAAATCAGATTGAATGTTAACAGTCAGGGCTAGAATATAGGGTGTTGAAATTAAAATGTCGCAATCAGCAATATTTCAGCTACATAGTGACTATCAACTTACAAACAATTCATAATAAAAGCATTCGATTAGGTATAACCATTGTCCCAAGTTTGCATGGGAATCACCAGAATTCTCAACAGGGGGTCGTTTCCTAATATTGTGCTGTCCAACATACATGACATAGGAAAATAACATACAGTTGGGAGCTGACAAGGGGTTGTTCGCACCCAATGACACCCTCCCCTCCCCTCTCCCCCTCCAGCGGCATCTTTGGTTTGTTGCCTCTTATGACAATCTGAACCACGGCCACAGGGATATTGATCAGAACAACTTGTATAATTGTTCATAATAAGTTCACTGCATACACTCACCTGAAAATCCTCAGACACTAAGTAGGATTCATGGATGAAAATAGCACCAATCTGATATATAAATACAAACACTACCCCAAGGCCTAGACGACTCAGTCCAGCCCCCACACTGCAAAAACATAAACACAAGGAGTCAAGGTTTCGTTGATATATATTATATCGGAATCCTTTATTTTATTGGATGAGTATATCTATCAGATGGTCCCTGGGATAAAATACAGGGATGGGAAAATCATTCAGGTTGCCAGCCAGTTACCTTTCTCAGAAAGCCAGTAGCCGGTCTTCAGTTCAGACCATAAAGGGCGATTCCATGTCACGTAAGTTACATTTTCATTCCCGCTGGGGATGCATTTGTAACATCTGCCACAATTAACAGCCATGACTACACCAATAACAAAACAAATCACTTAAATAAAAGTATTTCTTATACTCTGAATAAGTTTTCGAGTAATTTCAATCAAATTAATTAGCATCTGGGCTTAATTAAAAAAGTGTCACGTAAGTTACTCAGAGAATTAGGGCAGTTTTGGTTCATTTGACGTATGTTAATAATTCTCTGATTTGGTTGGAAGAATCTTAAAAGTTCTCACCTATGGCGATAGCTTGAACAATGAATTAGTAGGTATGTGTATAGCTGCCATCTGTCACTTTGCCATATTTTACCACAAGGGTTGTAAAAATTGTTAACCAGTGTCACGCAAGTTACAAATGTGTGTCACGTAAGTTACATGGGATGGGTTTCTGGACTATTTATTCAGGAAATACTTGCATAAATGTTTAGAAATTGAAAAATACAATGTACTTATACAGGAATAACAATTTTTGGGATACTTAACTGTTCATTATTTTCTAATTAATTACCAAACTCATTACCATATTTTCAGTAAAAACATTGAAATTGTTTATGGAATTGGACCCTTTACTTAGTCTGCAAGGACAGTTTAGAATATCTTAAATGTATACTTTTAGTGGTAACAATGTTAGAAATACTTAATAGTTTGATTTGCTTTTGACAAAAAATTCTTCATAGTTTACATGGTTTTGTATATGTAACTTACGTGACAATTTCTATTCAACTATTTGTTTTTTACCAAGTTAAGAGGTGTATGTTCCTAGTGGACATGAGGTAGTTTCATTGATGGAAGAGGTTTTTTTATATGTATTGCCTATATTATCTCTTGACAAAATGACCAATGAAAATTTGTCACGTAAGTTACATTGTGATAATCGGATTGAATATTGAGTGAAAATGACAACGCCTTGCTAACTTCGCAAATTTGGCAAGTTTGCATGTTAGAATACATCATTGTTAGTTACTAACATCAGATATAACCAAACTGAGAGGAATACTTCAGATTATACATCTTATTTTGAGGCCTACTAGAAAATCACATTTTATGGCTGTCCGAGTTTGCTAGGTGTTTCAATGGTATTTTTTTCTAGAATGTGGACCAATCAGTGACAAAAACTTCATTTTGTCTTAGTTCAGGCACTGGTCGATACAAAAAATCAACAGATGTCCCAATCCTAGCAGTTTGAAATTTGAGCAACTTTCACTCTCTGTCATGGAATCGCCGTAAACATGACAATGTTGAGAGCAACAACATGCTAACAACCAGTCAGGTTACCATCTCAAATTTCCCAGTACACTGTGAATAGGTTGCCATGCCCAATCTCTTATTTCCAGGCCTGAAAATAATGGCCTCGGGCCTTTCACATTCAGTAATCATTACTTCTATCAGAGACTATTTCTCGTGTCATTCAGCGATGGTATATATTGCGTGTTACTGGAGTTAAGGATGTCCGCTGGTGGTAAATCAAAGTAATTAACTTTTTGAATAATGTGTGTTGTTGCATTCATAATTGTGTATTATGAGGAAAAACAAAGAAAAAAATATAGGTTGGTGTGCATTTTTTAGCTGTAGGCAACGTTAAGTGGACTGACCCATGCTCAATTTGATAACCCAGAAAGCATAGGGAATAGCCCTAGTTTTGAAGCATTTTCGTGAAAAATTCATATAAATAGTATTTAACTTTTTCTTATATTCTAACTGATTGCAGATAATTATAATGTCTATCAAAACTTAGCAAATTGGATGGATGTTGGTGTGCAAAATTCTCGGCTAGATGGCTTTTAAAGGAAATCCCCATCTCTTAACCTAGGGAAGGGAGATAACCCAATAGAAAAACAGGCAAAATGGCTGCCGAAGTCAAAAACCACCAGCGGACATCCTTAATACCCTTGCTGTACTACATGTATCCCCATGCAGGCCTGGCTGTGAAAAGTGAGTGATCAAGCCCAGACTAAGGGCTGTTCCATTTGAACAGGTATGGGAGGGTAGGAAGGCACTCAATATATTATTCTATGGGTCATGGGAGGAAATTCAATCCATGTTACAACATCGGGAAGGCCAATAAGATTTCTATGGGTGGTGGGGTATAATTCAAAGCTGCCTTCCTCCCCTCCCATACCTTTTTAAATGGAACAGCCCTAATTTGAGCCTTTGATTCATCGTTCACAGATATAATCAAATTCTTATGAAACCTCTGAACATGACCCTGAAGTGGTCCTGCTGAGAAAACTAGATTTGCGAGTATTTCGTGGATGTTGATGGTTTCTGTCAGGATTCTAAAACAGGAAATGGTTACACCCACATCCATACAAATGCAATCTCACATTGTCGGAGTGTGAGTAAGTGGAGAATGCATGTATGTTGAATAGTTACATTCTCCATTGTTTTAAATTTTAACAAGGTTAGCACGGTTGAAAGGGAATGTGAATCAAGACAGGGAGAAATAATTTACTCAAAGCAAGGGGGATAACTTTTTTCTGTTGAAGCATGTACAGAGACAGTAGAGTTGTCTCCTTTGCATCAATGATATCTTACCTACTAACAGGCGGTCCTCCGCTCACTTTGTCTGCGAACTCACCCTTCACAAAATCTTGATACCTCTTCATAGAAAACTGCAAAACAAAATTTGAAATCCAGTCGATAGATTGGATTACATAAATCATCTGTATCGAGCAGTTAAATAAAGGTAATCTCTCTATTATTAAAGTGCTCCTGAAATTAACGAAACTCAATAAAATACAACTCTTAACATTGTCATGATCATCACAAGTATTTCTCCAAAGAAATTGAAGGTTTCCTTGATCCATGTACTGATCATGTGAAACTCGAGTATTAATGCTCAAACCATACGTGTACTACTACACATACTAGTAAGTTCATGATGTACAATGCTAGATTGATGGGTTTGGATCGGATGACAGGCTCTCTCTCTCTCGGGAGGCTCCTCTATCGTGAGGAGTCCAGTGAAGTGGAGTTTCAATTCAGAATAACATAGCGTTTTGAAATAATGGAAGGAATCTTCCGTGGGTGATAACTATCTGTTTAGATGGGTGAAATTCATTACCTACTGTTGGCTGCATGAAATATATAGAGATGTTCAGGATTCATCTGGGATATTAAGTCACATGAAATAATGAATAAACATCTTCCATCTGGGAACGGACAAGACCACATGTTTGTTTTTGGTACAAAATGGGCAAGGATTTGCATCCTCAGAAAGTCTCAGGCTCCTTTTACCTGTGGTCCTACTAGAAATCCCCCAAAGAAGTAGGCATGGCCAAACATTTCCAGCAGTGATGGAGCTTTTTCTAAAGCTGTCCTTTTCTGTTCTGGGGTAACTGTTTCCTGCCAAAAGAAAGGGAAGAGAAGTGCAAATAAACCACTTTTTTGAGCCATAGGCTTATTCTAAACATATACTATATGTAGTATGAGAGTTGTTAAAAACAAACTATATAGGAGATACATGCCAGGCTTGGAGGTCCAGTCTCTGGGTAACCCAGAATTTTTATTTATTTTTGGCCTCTGGACCATTGAGTTGATGACCTGACAAAGTGGTCCATTTCTGATGTAAGGGTCTCAAGACAAGGGAGAGTGAGCGATTGATTTGGAATTCAATGTTGCATTCAGCAATACTTCAGTTTACCAGCTAGTATCAGTTGACTAGATTCCACAATATGAGATTTGGTATTATCATTTCTTCAGTTTAGTCACCACTTATGCATGTTATGACAGGGTGCCTGGGAACTGGGGTCCTAGTTCTCACACCCGAGAACCTGATGAGGGAAGACAAAGGCTAACTCTATTCTGTCTTGGTATGAGACTTGAAGGGGTTTTCAGTAAGTTAGTAACTTTCATAAAGTTGTGTTCATCGACATAGATACATGTATATGAACATACTGATACAACACGTTGTGATGGGCTACAACATAATATTACTGCAGGGCATCACAACAGAAATGTCATCCTGCTGGTCGTATCAATGCCATAGTATAGAATAACCTATTTGAACTAGAGGTTCCGCTTTGACCCTTGAGTTATAGCTGGCTAGAAATGTGTGGTCATTGTATTTTTGATCATCTGTAATCACCCCCCCGCCATTTCCCCAGGTGAACACACAAATGCTGTATACCAAATTTGATGTTTGAGCTGCAACAGTTCTTCCAGAGTGTTAATATCGTTATATGGATATTTCCATTTGGTTGCCATGGAAACCACAAAAAGCATCGAAATGTACCCAATTGTGCATTGAAACACAACCAAACTTGAAGTCTCCAGCTGTAACGGTTTGGCCTCTAGAGCGTCAACATAATTATATGGATATTTTCCATTTAGTTTCCATGGGAACCACAAAAACACCAAAATGTACCTAATTTGAATAGGCTTGTGTTTTGCCACACAGCAATGTTGCACACCAAATTTGAAATCTCCAGCTGCAATGGTCCAGCTTGTAGCGAGTTAAAATTTCACATGGATATTTTCTGTCTTGCTGCCATGGAAACTAGAAAAACCATCAAAATGTACCCAATTTCAATATGCTTGTGCTTTGCCACACAGCAATGCTGCATACCAAATTTGAAGTCTCTAGATTGAACAGTTCAGCTTCTAGAGCATTAACGTCGTATATTACATGGTTATTTTCCTTCTTGTTGCCATGGAAACCACAGAAACCATCGAAATGTGTCCAATTGCAATAGGCTTGTGCTTTTCCACAAATCAATGCTGTATACCAAACTTGAAGTCTCTTGATGTAACGGTTCAGCTTCTAGAGCATTAACGCCGAATTCAGACAGACGGACGGACAGGACAGACAAGCTGAATCCAGTATACCCCCCCATAATTCGTAACGGGGGTAACATATATGCAAGAAATTAGGAGTATGGTTTGCTATCTATCAATCGCAGGGATTCATAGAGGTCCAAATTTTACGAACCGAAATGTGGAAAATTGAGGGGTTTTTTCACTAAAATTGAGTTAAAATAAAATTTATCAGCATTTTTTCTCCCTCAAATTGAGTATATAAATTTTTTACAAACCAGGGTCATTTTTTCCCCCAATGTTGAGTATATAATTTTTGTTACAAACCAGGGTAAATGTTACCTTCTGTAAACCTTGTCTACTGTTACCAATTCATGTATTTTTAACCTTTTGTGTAATTAAAACCATTTTGTGTCGTTGATTGCGTTTACTTTTTTCAGGTATCCAGGATACATGAACAAATTGTGTTAGATTTATTCAAGTTTTATAGGTGTATTACTTCAGGTATCAATCATGTAAAACCTTTGTAATGCTGCCGGTACTGGTTTTCATTTATATATATACATGCACATGTAGTTCTCATATACATGCAGTGAGGAGTGTCAACTAT
Source organism: Hanleya hanleyi (assembly GCA_036873755.1). NCBI lineage: Eukaryota > Metazoa > Mollusca > Polyplacophora > Lepidopleurida > Hanleyidae > Hanleya > Hanleya hanleyi. The sequence continues at coordinate 41,470 of JAVTVY010018637.1, forward strand.
TTCCCTCTCTGAAAGCTGTTACATCTCATCAATCAACAATACATAAAAGAACTTTTAATTCCTTTTTCCAACTTTCACACAGGACTGTCTGAATATACAAACACACATCCAATTTCAGTATACAACTAGACATTGTTGGTAGAATGGCACGGTCTTTCCACGACGATCCTCCAAAGGTATCCTTTCGTTGGAAATTAAGTCCATGTCATGTTGCATAGGCGATGTCGACATAATGATAATTGAACACCCTTCGTTTAATTAACAAATATACATAATGCATCATGAGCTTACAGAGGGCTCATCATGGTTCGCAGCTCCTTTCATCACTTAAAACGACGTTCATTTAATTACAATCGCGGGGTGACTCGGTTGGTACAGTCGAAACTCCTGAAAGCTTTAACTGGTGTGTCGGGTTCAAGAGTTAGCGTTTCCAAAAAATATGAGCCAGCTCCGTCATGTAACACAACATTTATTTAATTGCGAACTCCGGATGCCTCGAATGTTACGGCCGAATCGCTATAGCGAAATTGACAACTCCCATTGAATAGAGGAAATCATCACGGGACCATTTAACGGCTTAATAGTTCGGAAAAATCGTGCCTAAAAATAGTGATGATTGGATGCATAATTTTCGAAAAATTTGAATAAATCCAAAATTTCAGAAATGGCAAATTATCTCCCAATCTTCCTGGTATCTTTTTATGGGTTCTACTGATGTTCTGTTACCTCATGTAATGACCTACATTCATGTGCAAATTTCAAGTTAGATTTCCTAACAGTTTTCAAGTTATGGCGCTATAGTCAGAAAACTTTCGATGGCCATATCTGAAAAACCAGGGTCAAGGTCAGGTTGAAAATTCAGTGACGTCATACCTGTATCATGGGCTACAAATGTATTAAATTACAGATTCCTGCATGTTGTAGTTTTTGAGAAATATGCGAACAATGTTTTTTACATTGTGCGATATTCAAGGTCAAGGTCACATCGGATCGTTTTGTAAGTGGCGCCAAGAAAGACAATACTGTGCCCACTATTGTTTCATTGTTTTGTAATTGTCAGTGCGTTAGTTTTTCAGAAATTGGAAGCCGTATTTTCGATATTTGGATGCTTACCACTTCAAAGGTCAAGGTCAAGGCCGAGTTCTGAGACAAGTGGTGACCTTGTGACATGTAGGTTACGTGACCTTATTCTCAGGCTGATCGCATTAGCCGTTCAAGATTTCACCACCAAACTTTGCACTCATATAGAGACGCCCCTGGAGGTCAAAGGTCAAATTTAAGGTCACATTCTTTTCGGTCATTAAAGTGATCATTATTATTAGGAGTATCAATGCTGTAGCTTATTTCCTTATAAAATACCGGGTTTTGAAAAACATTAAAAGGGAGATAACTACTTTTTCTTGTTTCGTAACAATTCAAAAATATAACTACAGCATGGCCATATGTAACACTTTAATACCAACCATCAACTTTCTTTTAGGTATGTTCTTTAGTTTTGGCTGTACACAGCCCACACGAAAAACAGCACCAGGGGAGAGAACTCAAAAACCGCTTGTTTGACCTACTTATTTTATTGGTTATTTTGTTGGGTGTATCTGCAAACTTTCACATTTTAAATTTCAGCTGCATCGCCTTATGCGTTTGGTCAATATTCGCAAAATGGTGTTTTTATCAGAAAAGTCCGTAGCTCAATAGGTCAAGGTCAAGGTCAAAATTGAATACTTGTACCAGAAAGTACGGCCTCGTATCTACAAAGGTGCCAAATATCTAAGCTGTATATCAAGCCGCTTAGCCGCTATTTCAAAAGTAGAATAATAATAATAATAATCCGTAGAATAACAAAAGGTCTTTCCATTTGTAATGGAAAGACCTAAATATGGCCCAACTTGTTAGGTAAGGTGGTAATTATAAGAAAATATATATTGATACCATAAAAACCCCATTATCTATTAATTTAGATCCTTATAAAGCTTATTATTATTATTATTATTATCCAAAATAAAATTTGAAGAAACCATTATCCAAAATTTAACTTTGACAGAAAAATAATTTTAATTATGGAAACATTTAACAAAAGTATTGAATTAATAAATATAAAAATCCTGTGATGACATACGTGAAGTTCCAGTTATTGTGAGATATTATTCAATTACAAATGACCACCAGTATGAAAACTCACACTGGTTTATAAAACGATGATTATATATATATTATTTATATATACAATGATTGTATTGGATTACAAAGATAATAGGAGTCTTGAGGATAATATTATTTTGATAGAATATGGTTAACAAAAAAAAAGAAGGAAAAAAACCAACAATGAAACGCTTCAAAACGCTTGCAAGCGACCAGCTCCCTCGCCGTAGGAGTTCACTCCCTTGTCATGTTCTCAAAACGCACGCTGTACGATTGTGTCAACTTTCGTTTCAATGCTTTCGTTTGATCAAATCAAAGTGAAAGTGATACAGTAGTATTATTTTCTCGAGACAGACCACACAGAATACACAAAGAAATACTTACGATTGGCATTCTACGAAAACAACGTGTGTTTATTCAGTATCTCCCTGCGTTGGAAGGAACGAAAACGAAACCAAAAAAAAACATGAGATTGATCTAATCAAAACCCCTCGGCTTTCCCCAAGTGATTGTGACCCATGTGTAGTGTCAATTGGGGAAGAGATAGTTCTATGTGGGATGATCAAGATATACCGGTAGTTGGTTACATTCAGGCATATAGGACAGAAATAGAAAAATTATATATCTGTAAAGGGGCATAACTCTGTAGAATATAGGTCGAGGGGAGCCACTTTCGATAGGCGTCTGACTTAGCACTCTGTAAAATAAGAACCGAGACGAATAAGCTGTACCGAACATGGATCTGCAGATTTAACATGTACATTCAGCTATGTACAGATAACAAAATTGGAGATTATTAATCTGAAAGGGGCATAACTCCATAAGCTGAGGCGAGAAATCCTTTGTTGGCTTGTAGAATACAACAATATAAATAAGTTTCCAAATATAGTAGCTATACCAAACCCAGTTCTGCAGATATAGTTGGTTACATTCAGGCATATAGGACAGAAATAGAAATTAATATATCAGTAAAAGGGCATTTAACTCTGTAAAGTATGGGCCACTTTCGATAGGTGTCGGACTTAGCACTACTGTAAAATAAGAACCGAGACGAATAAGCTGTACTGAACACGGATCTGCAGATATAACTTGTACATTCAACTACAGATAACAAAATCGAAGGTTATTACATCCGAAAGGGGAATAACTCCATAAGCCGAGGCGAGTAATCCTTTGTTGGCTTGTAGAATACAACAATATAAATAAGTTTCCAAAATATAGTAGCTTTACCAAACACAGTTCTGCAGATATAGTTGGTTATATTCAGGCATATAGGACAGAAATAGAAATTAATATATCTGTAAAGGGGCAGAACTCTGTAAAATATTGGCCGAGGGAAGCCACTTTCAATAGGCGTCTGACTTAGCACTAGATAAATAAGTGCTGAAAATTTGGTGGTGGTATCTCAAGCGGTTTTGCCTAAAATGCGTTAACGGACGGACGGACGTACATGGCAACGACAATACCCCGAGGCCAAAATGGCCGAGGGGTAAAAAATGGCGACTCGTCGATTGTTCAGTGAAATTACGGTTCGTAAGTATTTCGGATTCTTCCACGGAAATATAAGTCGATGTAACTAAAATTACCTCGGATAAACTAGTCTCGGATGAATATATCCCGTTAACAGACTAAGTCGTCCGACGGTAAATTCAGAGCAGCTGACGGAGTTTGCATTTGACGTTGTTGTTGCTGCCGACAGATTCACATCAGACACCTCTTCTTCCGCGACCATGGGATGATTTCCCGACAACCGGGTATTGAAATTTCGAATTTCCGAAGCTTGAAAATTCAGTTTCCAACACACAAATTGAGTATAAATATTTTGTTGAAAACTTTTGATTTTTTACTCAAAAAAATTGAGTTTTGAACTGAAAAATTGAGTTTCAAAACTCAATCTACGAACCGAAATTCGGTACGTAGAACTGACGTGTATGAATCCCTGAAACCATGTTTTATTTGTACCTACCGGTTTCTTCTGACCATCGTACAGATCAATGACCACAGCTATGAGCCTGAGTGTGAGAACACACTGAGGGGTCGTCCATTTTATATCATACTGATCTGTCTCTCCCTGGATGGATGTATAACCCCAGACCAAATAACCCTGGAACAGAACAAAGTCACATGCTATCATAATGACAGTACTATAGCCATTCTTAATTGATGTCGAGTAAAACCTGACACAGGGGTCAAAATGAGTGAGATGTTTTAGCTGAGGCCTTTCTGGCGACCTATTAGCTGAAAGTTGCTTGCCTTTAGCAGATTTAACTTCTTCAGCTTCTCCTACATATAAAATATTAAGGATCGGATTTGATAAGACCTGATCAGGCTGCTCAAATTATTAGTTCACGACTAGTTCAGATGAAATGTAAATGCAGACAGGAGCAGCAAAACTGGTAATCGGCAAAGGGAAATATTTGGCAAGATGAACCTTTTTGCATTTGATAAATCATCAACCACCTGAGAAAAAAAGCAGATCAAATTTAACATTACCTATTTTTGTCCCCCGCCGCAACGCGGCCGGGGACTTTAAAATGGTTCTTGCTTCTATGTGTCCGTGCATGCACGGACATGTCCGTGCAAATACTTCGTAAGCAATAACTTCTAAATGCTTTGTCGGATTCCTCCGAAATTTGGCATCTGCATTCTTTGCGACAAGACGTCTCTTGGTATTACGTTTCAGCAAGATCCGCCTGTAGGTGGCGCCACTGGGGTCTTGCTTCTATGTGTCCGTGCATGCACGGACATGTCCGTGCAAATACTTCGTAAGCAATAACTTCTAAATGCTGTCGGATTCCTCCGAAATTTGGCATCTGCATTCTTTGCGACAAGACGTCTCTTGGTATTACGTTTCAGCAAGATTCGCCTGTAGGTGGCGCCACTGGGGTCTTGCTTCTATGTGTCCGTGCACGGACATGTCCGTGCAAATACTTCGTAAGCAATAACTTCTAAATGCTTTGTCGGATTCCTCCGAAATTTGGCATCTGCATTCTTTGCGACAAGACGTCTGTTGGTATTACGTTTCAGCAAGATCCGCCTGTAGGTGGCGCCACTGGGTCTTGTTCCAATCTTTAGTGCATGTCCGTGGATGTTCGTGCAAATGCTTCAGGGTGCACTCCGGAGATTCTTTTATTCGGCATGGAATAGACTATGGGTCCGTTTTTCGGCCACCAGTTGTCGCAAAACCTTCAACCCAAATCACTTATATGCATATATTTTCTGAAAGAGCATGATGAAACTATTATTTTAAGATTTAACACTGCTATGTTATAGAAAAATTTAACTCGAACATTCTTCTCCATGCTTGCTTCATTTTTCCTAGAAAACCCTTTAAAAATGTCGAAAAATGGTCAAATTCGGCTCAATTTCCAGAAAAATCTGTAAGAGCGATTTCAATTAAACTTCTTACTCACGTTCCCTGGTCCGGTCTCAACTTAAAAAGGCAAAAAAGGGGGTGTTAACCTAACCGTTTTTTGTCAGATTTTCTTCCCGTAAATGAGTCCCGATTTTTAGGCACACCCAAGGGGCATAACTGAGGCAGGACAAACTTTACTCCATGATCCCGATCAGCGTGTAGACGAAGCCAGCACTCGATTTGTACGGACTCGTTTGCAGCGTTGATAATGCTGAACAGGATGGCATTATAGATATAAGCTATTAAGAAGACAAGAAGAATTATGATGTAGCAGAACAAGGGCAGTCTATCGTATTATGAAATTAGAGAGGGGCCATTACTACGAAACTGCGGAGGACCACCTCATAAGCGATAACTCCTAAATGCTTTGTCGGATTCCTCCGAAATTTGGCATCTGCATTCTTTGCGACAAGACGTCTGTTGGTATTACGTTTCAGCAAGATCCGCCTGTAGGTGGCGCCACTGGGTCTTGTTCCAATATTTAGTGCATGTCCGTGCAAATACTGCGTAAGCGATAACTCCTAAATGCTTTGTCGGATTCCTCCGAAATTTGGCATCTGCATTCTTTGCGACAAGACGTCGCTGGTATTACGTTTCAGCAAGATCCGCCTGTAGGTGGCGCCACTGGGTCTTGTTCCAATCTTTAATGCATGTCCGTTCATGTTTGTTCAAATCCTTCGCGATAACTTGCGAACAATTTGTCGGATTTCTTCGAAATTTGGTAAATGCATTCCCTGCGACAAAACACCGTTGGTGATGCGTTTCAGCAAAATCCACCCGGAGGTCGCGCCACTAGAGTTCATTCCATTATTCCATGCTGCAAGTGGTAACTTAGAAACACTTGGTCGAATTTCTTTGAAATATCCTACATATGTACCTTTTCTGGGTAACATGAGAAACGTTGCGGCTCATCGGATTCTTCCCAAATTTGGTATGCATTTACCATGCCAGGAGCTGTTGCTTGGGATTGCCTTTCGCTCACTTGCACTCACAGGTGGCGCCACCTGGTGACAACATCACAAATTCGTTTCCGGGTAATAACTTGAGAACTGACCATCGGACCACTGTCATGTACCGTGACATAAGATGTCGCTTGATAATGCATTTCACTGACTTGCGCCTAGAGGTGGCGTCACCTGGTGTCAAAATCTAAATTTGGTTTCTGGGCAATAACTTGAGGACCCTCATCGGATTCTCCTCAAATTTGGTATGCAGATGTCCCCACGATACCATGTTCCTTGGGATTGTATTTTTCCCGCTTCTGCCTACAGGTGGCGTCTCCCTGGTGGAAAAATTTGTTTCCGGGCAATAATTTGGCAACTGCTCATCAGATTATTCTCAAATTTTGTATTCATATGTGACCCGCCCCAAATAACATGAACACCGGTGGGCATCTAGTACCGGCAATAACTTGAGGACCCCTCTTCAGAGTCTCAAAGTTCATATGCCGATACCATGACATGAGATGTCATTTGGGATTGTGTTTGCCTGCTTGCACCTACAGGTGATGACTCCTTGTGGCAAAGTCTAAATTTGGTTTCTGGGCAATAGGTTGAGGATGCCTTCATATTCTTGTCAAATTTAGTTTGCAGATAATATGCCATGAGTTGTCTCCTGGGGTTGCATTTCGGTTACATGATTTTCATGCTACATGGTAAAGAAAATATATTGCAGTAGCAATCAACATTCAGTCAGCCATTCGGAGTTGATCTCAAAACCTGGGAAGGTGGAAAGACCCCTCTGCTTCTTACGCCTGTGAAGTAGCTGTTGCCATCCTCATGAATATCTTCTGAAACCGACAGCGCTTATAAATATTGCTGCCACTTTGGCGGGGGACCTAGCATCCTCTGGCTGCTTGTTATAATTGGACTGGCAGACTAGCTGTTTTTATAACCTGTGCAATTCCAGTAGTCTCCCCTGACATTGACCTGCAGAAGTCACATACATGTACGTATGGTTTTCTAATTTACCTTGCTCGCTATGTTACTGGTGATAAATGCTGTGAACTTGCGAACAATAGGCAGAAATATATACTTTTAAGGTATGGTCACAAACTACTAGAAAATTATGGACAGGACTGCTATTTTTTCTTTCTATTTTTTTTTTATTTAGCAGGACAAATTTTGGCCTGCTTTTCCCAATAGCAGGCCCCCTATATATTCCAAATTCATCCAACAGAAATTAAGTTACATTTCAGAGGAATTTTTGAAGCATTTACTTCAGAGAAATTCCACGAGCAATCTTAATCAGTAGTACTTATTTGTAAACTTATTGTACAGATGCATGATACATATGAATGATCACCGTCACAGTAAAATATAATGGGTACCATACTTTTAAAACTGGCAGCAAAATTGCAAAGCCCAATTTTAAATCTCGAAACAGTAAAAGTGAGAAAAAAAGAAGATCGTGATATAACTTACCATATTTAATAGAAAACCAGCAGCTACGGAGAATTTGGTGCCCCCACATACTTTTATCAGCGCATAAATAATCACAATATTTAATATGGAATGTATAATATCACCTCCTGCATAATAGAAAAAGAACAACATACATTTAGCAGCATCCTAATATACAAACTGAGGAGTATTCTCACAAGCAGTGTACACAGAGGTGTACCTACATGTAGGCTAAAAGGAGTATTCCTCAACTATACAAATTTATGCAGAGGAGTATTCCTCGCTACACATGTCAACACCTTCAGCACATATGAGAGCTTTCAAACAGATGAGTGGATCATAACTCAAGCTATCCTCTGAAGAAGGATGGCCATCGTGACCTCAAATAATTTGACCTCTTCGCTGTCAAATGATCAATAATTCTGTAAAGTGTGAAAGTTAATACAGCATACATTGTACCTCAAACTATGATTTTTGGCTACTATGACCTTGGCTGTTTGCCCCAAAATTTTGTAGGCTTCTTCAGGTCAATGGACAACTTTCAAGAAGATCCATGGAGCATAACTCAAGGTTTAGTCCAGACAAGCTTAAGTCTTACAGAAGGACAGTGATGGTGAAATTGATCTTTTCACCCCACATAATTTCACCACCTTGATGCAGTTCATTTATCAATATTTCTGTGAACTGGAGAAACTAAGAGTGGCCCAAAAAGTGGAAATCAATAGGCTTTTCAAGTCAAATACGAAGCTGCGCATCTGAAAACCCCTCGGCTCTGGGCGCCAGCCATTCATAATGTATTCAATTTGAAGCAAGACTTCAGGAACACCAAGCAGTCAAGTGACAAATATACAGATTATGAAAAAATTGCCATTAGAAATGGCCTCTAAGGTTTATGTCCAATCAGAGAAGTCGGTATTCATTACATAAGTCTGTTGATGCATCGATGATGTATACCAAATTTTGTCATAGAGCATTTGAAAATTATCAGAGATAGAGATCATTAATGATTTCGCATAAATTAAAGATGGCCGCCCATCCTTCCCACCACTCGGAGAAACTGATGTGGTTATTCATTGCAAGTGTCTTGATACATGGATGCTGTATACCAAGTTTCATATAGAACACTGAAATGGTATCAAAGATATACATCATCAAAGATTTTGCATAAATTAAAGATGGCCACCAAGGTTTCCGCCCAATCAGAAACACCAGAACTGCCATTTATCGTAAGTCTATTGATGCATCGATGATATATGCCAAATTTTACATCGAGCACTCGAACGGTATCAGAGATAGAGATCATTAATGATTTCACATAAATTAAAGATGGCCGTCCATCCTTCCTGCCACCAAGTTTCGTATAGAACACTTGAATGGTATCAAAGATATATATCATTAAAGATTTTGCATAAATTAAAGATGGCCGCCAAGGTTTCCACCGAATCAGGGAAACTGGTTTGGTCATTCCTTTGAAGTTTCTTGATGCATCGATGATCTATACCAAGTTCACACACGGAACAGTGAAATGGTACCTAAGATACACAAGATTAATGATTTCGCATAAATTAAATATGGCCGCCAAAGTTTCCAACCAATCAGGTCCAGATTCAATAGGGTTCTGGGTCATGAGCATATGGATGTGCAGTGCAAGTTTGGTGTGCCTAGGGTAAGTCGTTCTAAAGATATCTTGGTAACGAGAAAGCTGTGATGGTTTCGCATAAATTAAAGATGGCCGCCAAAGTTTCCAACCAATCAGGTCCAGATTCAATAGGGTTCTGCGTCACGCGCATACGGATGTGCACTGCAAGTTTGGTGTGCCTAGGGTAAGTCGTTCTGAAGATATCTTGGTAACGAGAAAGGTGTGACGGACAGACATACATGACGACGACAATACCCTTCGGCCAAATTTTGGCCGAGGGGTAAAAACACAACAAAGTTGAAACCTGTGAACTTTCAAATAAGATCAGTGGGACATTAGTTCTTAATTCAAATATCGTCCTGACAAGCTTATGCATTATGGACAGACTAGGCAAAAACATAATACCACTTTGACTAAAGTCAGAATGGCATAGAAATCACATTGTAGCCTTTTGTCTAGGTTTAACCTATTTTAGCCATGTTCAGACATTATGCATTCATATATCACTGAGCTTGCTGAAGTGTGGAATTAAGTACCTGGTCATGCATTCCATGAATATCCAATTACTGGTTGAATAACCATCAAAATAATTGGACATGTTGTTAGATTTACATGTCGATGATGTATGTTTACAACCATGACAAGCAGTACATGTACATTGTACATTGTACTCAATTAGGTAGGCTATATGGTTTGGTTTGATTGGCCACTCCATCAAGGTATGATGGGCACTGGTCATACAAAGAATGCACTGTAACCCATTCCCCCTCACTGCCCAACACATGCACCCTCAGCCATGTCAGCTCTTACCAAAGATCCAAGTAAGCTTATTCTTGAAAATATGTATACATGTATCTCCCCAAATGTCTTGTTCATTTACAAATCCTCCTCAATCTATTATGAAGTTTATAGCAGAAAACACAGCAAGAAAGCAATCAGAGATTGCTCAATTGTATGCCCCCCCTTCCGCTTTAGTCTGACATTGTTCTGTTCTGTATTGGTCTGTCGAGGCCTAATTTGGCTAATTATAAAAATTCTGTTTCACTCACTTTTTTCGGCATGCCTCGCATAATACATATTCCAAGTATCGACCAACAAGTAATAATACAATGTTTTGATGCAAGATGGTCGCTCGGGGCTTTCGCCAAATAAAAAAATAGCCCATGGGCTTCAATACCCCTCGGCTATCAGTTATTGTCTACACCCAGCAATCATGCATTGTATAACATCATCAGTGTATTTTTAGAACTAGATAACAAAAATGTGATCTTGTAGGGCAGAGTTCGAATTTGGCACCTGTCCGTCAGTCCGAGACTGGTAAAAAATCAAACGGACTGGTGTGAGTGACTGAACAACAAGTCCGTCGGACTGGTAACAAAAAAGCTCTCAGTTCATTGTGTTAACTATTTCTCTGGATATCTCCGCACAATTTGTAAAGAATGAAAAACGAAATGTTTGTTTTCGGTTACTCGACCGAGTCTAAATAAAATTGTGTGAGTGTAAAAAAAATCCAGCAAATTCCAACGAAATCACGACCACGGCCGCGTTTTACGACAACAGCAACAACAACCGTAAAGCGGTGTGAAAACTGTCAGCATACCGTAAAGTGTGACTGTAATGCAGCATGGCAATGCAGGTTGGCGATCTTTTCAGAAAATAAAGCTCCCAATTCCAGGTCGAGAATCGAGAAATCAGCAACATGATTACGCTTCAGTCGACCTGATCATGTTTACCAGGATAATTTTAAACATATTCTCCATCAACTTCGAAAGAAATCTACTTATTTTTGGCTTGAAATGGCATTTGTTGAAGCAGTGTTTTTCGCGACGACACGTGCAGTCAAAGTCGCCGTCAAAGTCTAGCCGATGGAGTTGCGGTTTGTCGTCTGTGATTATCTTCACACGCGCTCAAGAAATTCAAGAAATGCACAATTATTAATTTCTTATTTAGTAGCAACCATAACAGAGCACAAAATATTCATGATGGCAAATGTTCCCACGTGACCTTTTATTCCTTGATTTAATAATAACGGACTAGTGAAAATATTTGCGGACTGGTTACATTTTTGGCTCACCAGACTGGTTCAAATTTTTCTTAAATTCGAACACTGTAGGGTTGACTGTAGTTCAGCTTTTGCCAAGGCCGGAGGTTCTGGTAGAGCATGACCGAATTCTTAGCTCTAAATATACTCTTAAAAAGCTTATAATCCAATCAAGTAATTTTATCTTGGAAATATAGATCAAGGTCAGCCATCTTCAAAAAATTTCAAGTCAATTCTAATCGCATAGGGAACATGAATTTCGAGATCTTAAACTTAACATATAGAATTTGACCTTTAAAAAATAAGTCAAGGTCAGTGATATTCTTCATTAGTCTTCAGGTCCAGCCATAAGTGATATAAATTTGTACAATGTAGATATAATCTTTCATAGAATATTGTACTAAATAGAATCTGACCTGGATAAAATAGGTCAAGGATAAAATAGGTCAAGGTCAGCCATCTTCAGCATACCTTTGGAGCATCACCAGATGTACACATGGTATTAATTTGTAAAGCATAGCTATATTCTTCATGTTAGACCATAATAAACAGTATATGACCTATAAAAAATAGGTCAAGGTCAGTTAACTGGGATAGGCTTCTAGGCCGTCACGAGTTGCATGAGTAATATGAATTTGGAGACCCCAGCTTCAATCCTTCCAAAAATATAGCAAATACTAAAATGTGACCTTGATAAAATAGGTCAAGGTCAGTCATCTTCAGTACACCTCTGGTCCTTCACCAGGTGTATACATAGTATCAATTTTGAAACCCTGGATATATTTCTTCATGTTAGACCATAATAAACCGTATATGACCTTGAAAAAATAGGTCAAGGTCAGTCAACTGGGATAGGCTTCTAGCCAATCACCAGTTACATAAGTAATATGAATTTGGAGACCCTAGCTTCAATCCTTAAAAATATCGCAAATACTATAATTCGACCTTGATAAAATAGGTCAAGGTCAGTCACCTTCAGTACACCTCTGGACCTTCGCCAGATGTATACATAGTATTAATTTGGAAAGCCTAGCTTTATTTCTTCATCTTATATCACAATAAACAGTATATGACCTATAAAAAATAGGTCAAGGTCAGTCAACTGGGATAGACTTCTAGTCAATCACGAGTTGCATATATAATATGAATTTGGAGACCCTAGCTTCAATCCTTCAAAAAATATAGCAAATACTAGAATTTGACCTTGATAAAATAGGTCAAGGTCAGTCATTTTTAATAGGCTTCTGACCCTTCACCCAATACATATGTGGTATCAATTCACAATGCCTGGCTATAATTCTTCTTGAGATATCGTGTTCACAAGAAAGATGGACAGACAGACAGACAGACGGACAGACGATGCTGACGACGACAATACCCTTCGGGCAAAATTTGCCCGAGGGGTAAAAATGTGACCTGGTTATAAGACCTACATTCCTTGGGAGTATATTGTGGTGAAATTATGAAGCGATCGTGAATTTTGAATTTTGCACCCAATTCACTGTTTTTTGGACAATTTCATACTTCAGGACCTATGTGGTCTGCTTTAGAATGTAGAATAACAATTTTATAGCCATTTTCCCGCTCCAAATCGGTTATGGACTGAGATCCAGCCTGGACAAATAAATATATCCCATTCACTTAGGTTTGATCAACAAAGGGCCATAACTCTTGAAAATATAACCGAAAGCAGAGAAACTTCAGGCTATGGGGGATTGACCACATATCATGCAAATTCCATACTGGTCCATACAATATTAACCGAGATCCAGCCCGGACAAGTCCCAATTCACAAAGATTTCAAGAACAAAAGGGCCATAACTCTTGAAAATATATGCGAAACACGAAGAAACTTCACGCTGCACCACTATAGGGCATGCGCACTCACCACATATCCTGCAAATTCCATACTTGTCCATACAATATTAACTGAGATACTTCAGGACCTATGTGGTCTGCTTTGGAATGTAGAATAACAATTTTATAGCCATTTTCCCGCTCCAAATCGGTTATGGACGGAGATCCAGCCTGGACAAATAAATATATCCCATTCACTTAGGTTTGATCAACAAAGGGCCATAACTCTTGAAAATATAACCGAAAGCAGAGAAACTTCAGGTTGCACAACTATGGGGCATTGACCACATATCATGCAAATTCCATACTGGTCCATACAATATTAACCGAGATCCAGCCCGGACAAGTCCCAATTCACAAAGACTTGATGAACAAAGGGCCATAACTCTTGAAAATATATGCGAAACACGGAGAAACTTCTTGCTGCACAACTACAGGGCACTGACCACATACCCTGTAAATTTCCTAATTGTCCATACAATATTAACCAAGATCCAGCCCGGACAAGTCCCAATTCACGGAGATTTCAGGAACAAAGGGCCATAACTCTTGAAAATATAAGCGAAACGGGGAGAAACTTTACGCTGCACAACTGTGGGGCACTGATCACATATCATGCAAATTTCATACTCGTCCATACAATATTAACCAAGATCCAGCCCGGACAAGTCCCATTCACAGAGGTTTCAGAAAAAGGGCCATAACTCTTGAAAATTATACCGGAACTCGGAAAAAACTCTACGCTGCACAACTATGAGGCACTGGCCACATTCCATGCAAGTTTCAATCATGTCCACCAAATTATTAACCGAGATATCGCGCGGACAAGAAATTCGGACGGACAGATGGATGGATGGACAGACGGACGGACAAAGCGATCGCTATATGCTCTAATTAGAGGGGGGGGGGGGCATAATTAAAAGACGCATGGATGGATAAAATCTTTTATTTTTCAAAACATCATGAACTTGAGTATGCATTGATAACCAGTAGACCATGTAGACTAGAGTACTAGACTGAATGAAGCTGGACACCCTGGAGCAGGGAGAAAAAGAAAAGTATAAGTTTCTGTGAATTTACATTGTAAGAACATTATCTTGATCTACCTGGAAAATTGTGTGATGACAAGGCATTTAAACCCAACCAATACATAAAATAAGGGCACATACACACATGTATGATTATAATAACCATGATACCATTGAGTACATTATATTGCATTGGCCACATACCCATGGTAAAAACTAAATGGAGCAAGCACCAGTGTTTCTATTATGAGTCCTTATATGCAGGACACCGGTGGAGTATGACCGTATAGCCAGAATGCTGATTACGCAAAACAAAGTGTAACTGTTGTGCATCTGCTGCAATAAAATTATTGGGAGAACAAACACTGTTTTTGATCTCAATTTTTTCCTTGCCATTTTTGCTTCATTTCAAGCTCTATCAATGTCTCATTTATCCACAGAAGAAATATCATAACTGAAACCCACCATGCACCCATGAGATGATGACAGTAACATCGTTGGTTTTCACAATGGCTTCCGCTGCAGACTCTTTTTGATCAGAGGTCACTGCACATTTTGGATATGAACACTAACGCCATTATTGTTTCAAAGCAAATGATTCAAAATACAAGAACCCAAGAGGCTTCAATATAGGCCAGTACATCAAGGTTTAATGGCCTTGGTCCTAGTTGGTAGCTAGCAATCCAGAGAAAGGTTTAAGGTTTTGTGCTTTAATATGAGAATGTAACATTTATGACATCTTATATTGAATGATAAAAGAAAAGGGGCTTAACTCTTGGTAACTATAGGTGACCTTGAAACAAGAACCGAGAGCTCACATATCCCACACTGAGATCGACAAAAGTCAAACACAAGAAAATATTAATTTTCCTTCAAATAGATTCCTTTCAGGTGAGAACATTTTTCATGAAGAAAAATGAAGAAGTAAACCTTCGTTCTTGAGTTAATAAACAGATATAAGGCTCATAAAGTACGCTTCCTCCAGTGTAATAATAAATACATGGTTTTTATTTCACAACAGTTTAACTGAATGTAGCTGGCTATTTCATGGATGTATCAAAGAGGGGAGACAACACCACAAGACAAATGCCAAATTCATGTAGGGGAGACAACTCTGAATAGGCCAACCTGACAATATAGTCAGCTAAACATTTAAACAGAAATTCAAAACCTTGATCAGTATTTTGTACCGCGATGCACCATGCAAACTGGCTAACCCCAAAGAATTATTTTATTGTATCAACATGTTGCAAGGGGATGGATAAATTGCAAACGGTATAATGTTGCGTCCAATGAATGGTTTGTGTTTACGGAGTGAATTCCGATCAGATGTATTGGGGGGTGATTGAAAGCTCTGTTAATTTCACGAGCGTAGTTTGATGAATGTTTGGACTTAACTGTTATGTTGCTCCGCCCACTCACGAGCTGAGTTTGATGAATGTTTGGACTCAACTGTTATATCTTGCCCCGCCCACTGAAATTGGCAATGGGACAATCTCACAAGTATATTTTACTAGCCCCGCCCATTCAGTCGAAATTGACAACCAAAAAGGCGATGTTATTTTTGAGAAATTTGTTGTGCTGTTTTGTGTGAATGATTGAACGGTTTTTATGTTGGTCTGGTTGTTGTCAGATTCAGCTCAGTGGGCTCCTAATGTAAATATATTAGTTTACTGTTCGCATTTGTTAATATTGAGATTTCATTTTCGAATCACACGACTGTGTGGTCAAATTGTTCGTTTGAAATACAGATTGAACCGTTGTGAATAATTTGGCACTTTTCTTTTGAGGAAGCCATCTTACTTGAAGAGAAAAACCGCTTTGGTCCGACTATAGGATAGCCATTTTTGGGCCCAGTATTTTTACTTCAATATCCTTTTATTTTATTTTAGTAGTAGTTTAATATTTCATGAAATTTACTTCGTTTAATGTTAGGCGGTTATGGGACAAGGACAAGCGCCGCCAGGTATTCCTTTATTTGAAAAAAATCAAATCAGATATATGTTTTTTACAGGAAACACACAGTGTCAAAACGGATGAAAAGTTTTGGTCTAATGAATGGGGCAGTAAAATAGAATTTTCTCACGGCTGTAGTAGAAGCAAAGGCGTTGCAGTGATTGTCCAAGATAAAAATATAAGATTGAATAAAATATCTACAGACCCAGAGGGCAGATATATAATAGCGGAAATAGAAAAAAACCAAGAACATTTCACTGTTGTGAACATTTATGCTCCGAACTCAACTGCTGATCGTCGAACTTTCTTTGATAACCTCTATACGAACTTATTCGCAAATTTCAACTGTCAAAATTTACTCATAGGCGGTGATTTTAACACTGTCATAAATCCGATTTTAGACAGAAAGAGTCCTGTGGACATAATAAACACTCTTGCAAGCGTTCAAACTTGCCCAAAATTACATGACATTATGAAGGACTTAAACCTGGTTGACTCTTGGCGCCACAAGCACCCTCAAAAAAAGGCATTTACATGGAAAAGAAACAATGACACCCAATCAAGAATAGACATGTGGATGATTTCTAAAAACTTGACGAATGTTTTGTCAGAATCCGAAATAATTCCAGGCTTACGATCAGATCATAAAATAATAAATATCCTACTTGAATCTCAATATAAAAAATTTAAACCTAATTTTTGGAAATTTAATAATGCATTGTTACAAGACGAAGAATATATACAATCTATAGAAAAGCTTTGTGACGACATTAAACAAGAGTGCGAAAATTGGAATCCCTGTTTGAGGTGGGATTGGTTAAAGTTCAAAGTTATGGAATTGAGTATAGACACTTCAAAAAGGAATTTGAAAAATGCATTAAAGCACGAAAATGAGCTAATTAAATCTCTCTCCATAAATAGACAGTCGTTTAATAGATGAACCCGACAACCGCCAACTTGATATAGAATATGCCCAAACAAAAACAGAACTTGAACAAATTTATGAGAAAAAGGCCAAGGGCTCCTTTATCCGCTCAAAATGTACATGGCTTGAAAAGGGAGAGAAAAGCTCCAGATATTTCTATAACTTAGAAAAAACAAAAAACACAAAGAATCATATCACTCAATTGATAAAAACAGATGGGATTGAAATAACAGAAGAAGCAGATATTCTAAATGAATTGGAATCATATTATTCCTACGAAGTAGGCTACAGATTGCAAATTGTCCGGTAATGAGTGAGTGAGTCAGTCCATCTGAATCCTTTCGTCGGCAAAATAAGGAGAACCGTTGACATTAGAACCTTGATTTTTGGCATGAACGTGCATTAGGGCATTGTTACCAGCAAGTTCTGATCTGAAATAATTCTGATTAAAATTAGATTTATAATTAACACTTCAGTATATTGTAAGATACATACCATCCATGTGGCCTTTAACAGTATCATGTTCCTTTTATGACCATGAAGCCTTATCAGTGGATTTAAAAGTCATTAAGGCTTGTCCTTGGAACAAACACAGAGAGAGGCTCTATCGAGCCTTGTGGTTTTTAACAGTGATTTATATCCAAGCCCACTGAGATAAGGCTGGTTTCTACTCTGCTGCTTGTCACATCAAATTACAGTGGTCGGTGTCCTGTCAACTATCCTGGAACATTTCCTAGCTTAGACATTAAACTGCCCGCTAAACTTGCCATCAAATGTGATCAGGCTGGGAGTACAAGAATGTGCGGTGTATTTTCTGTGGACTGTGTAGGCTGTACAGTCTGAATGAAGACAGCCTAGCAGAATTAGTTAAAGCTAGGTGGTTTAACGTTTATCAATGAAGAAAATCACCGATCAACCGCCATAGAATATAATGTGAAACAAGAAAACCGGAATAGTACATTCATCAGATTGCCGATGCCCAAAATGTGTTGTCTCATATATCTAGATAACAACGTGATGTAGAGATGCTATTTATTCGTCTTTGTACCGGTTATACTCAGGAGAATGACATAGAATCATTATTATCTTGTGCATAGAAGGTGTTGGTCGTGAGTTGAATTACCGTAAACTACATAAATGCTACCTTTCTACTATAGTGATATATATAAAAAATTGTCGTATTGTTGGGAAAATAATGTGATTCAAAAAGTTGTTTTGATCCTGTACAAGGGCACTGAAAACCATTAAAGAGATGTAAATGTATTTTCACACGTAAAGCTTGAAATCTACTGAACCTATATTATTCAATCTGTTTCCTTTAATTAAAAATTGTAAAATTAAATCGGCGAGTGTTATTTATTTTGGAATAAAGGCGCATTAGGAGACTGTTACCAACAAGTTCTGAGCTGACCAACTTTTGATGAAAATTTCTGGTGATTTTTGATGAAAATCACTGGCGATTCTGACTTGGGCAGTGCCCATCTTAATATATGCAGGATTTCAACTGGGTGTGGGGATTTCCAAGAGTTCAGTTCGCGTTCGAGTCCTAATGCCTACTGTACTTCGTAGGTCCTGTGACGTTAGTCACACTGCCATGTTAACAAGTTCAAAATTATACCAGTCAAAATTGCAGAACCCTCCTGGTCGCATAGAAGATTTTCATACAGCCTTCCCAAATTCAGTACCAACGCTTCCCGAAGAAGATCGTGACAACTTAGAATCTCCTATCACAGAACTTGAATTTCAAGAAGCTTTATTTGGTATGCAGCTAAACAAATCGCCAGGTTGTGACGGGTTAAGTGTGGAGTTTTTCAGAAAATTTTGGAATAAAATAAAGATAATGTTCATTTCGTCCGCTCAGGAATCATTACAATCGGAAACACTTAGTGTATCCCAGAGAAGAGGGATAATCTCCCTCATTGAAAAACCCGGAAGAGATTTGAAATATTTAAAAAACTGGCGGCCGATATCGCTTTTGAACGTGGATTACAAAATCATTTCTAAAGTATTAGCTAACAGAACTAAACCCCTATTGAATAACCTTATTCACCATTCTCAAACCGGTTTCGTTAAAGGTCGGTTTATAGGAGAAAATATTCGTTTTTTACTGGATATTTTAGAACAAGATCATTTCTCGAATAATTGGTTACTATCCCTAGACATCGAAAAAGCGTTTGACTCAGTTGAATGGTCATATATGTCTTACGTATTAGAAAAGTTCAATTTTGGTCCAGTTTTTCGGAAATATGTTCACACGTTATACAATGGAGCAAAAAGCTGTGTTATTAATAAGAACAAATCGTGCAAGTGGTTCGATCTGCATCGAGGAACGAGACAAGGGTGTCCATTTTCACCATACATATTTATTTTGTGTATAGAATTGATTAACAACGAAATTCGTAAAGACAAAACTATCAAAGGTATATATGTTGACAAAGAAGAAGTCAAGGGAGTTTTTTATGCAGATGATTCAAATTTAACATTAAAAGACATCTCCTCTGTCAGAAATGTTATATCCAAATATGAATTTTTGGGGAAATTTTCAGGGCTCTGTTTAAATATATGCAAAAGTAAATTATTTCCTTTCTCCAAAAAGAAGTTCAAACACATAAATGTACCACAGCTTACAGTCACTAATGATTTGAAAATACTGGGTATTTTAGTTAGCCATGATAAAAATTCAGCACTAAAAGAAAATTTAGATAGCACGTTGGGGAAAGTCCGTAAACGCTTTCAGATCTGATCGTCCAGAGATATTACTTTATATGGAAGATCACTTCTGGCAAAAGGTGAAGGTTTGTCAAGGCTTACACACCTAGCGTCGGTGTTACCAATCCCTAAACAGTTCATTTCTAATGTTAATACAGAGATATTCCAATTCATTTGGAACTATCGTCAAGAAAAAGTTAAGAGAAGTCTTCTGTGCTGCAGTGTTGAAAACGGTGGAATAAAAGCCAGAGACTTCGACATGCACAACAAGGCAATGAAATTGGTGTGGTTAAATAGATATTTTGCTGATAGGCCTTCGTGTTGGAAATTAACCATAAACGAAATATTTAGAAAAGTAGGTGGCCTAACATATTTACTGAATTGTAACTATGATATCTCAAAATTAAGTGGTAGGTTACCAGACTTTTATATGGAAATTCTTGCCAATTGGTCAAAGATAAAAGACGCAGGTGAAGATACAGACCCGTACAATGAACTTATATGGAATAACAGAAATATTTTATTTGGCAGCAAATCAATGTACAACATCGTATGGCATCAAGCTGGTATTAATTTTGTAAAAGATCTTTACGATGAAAATGGGAAGTTGCTATCATTGCCAGAATTACAGGAAAAGTACATTTTCATCTCTCAAACAAAGGACTACTTTTGTATCATCTCTGCTGTTAATAGTTTTGTTGGATCCAATCTATTTAACAAAAACATTGCCGATAAACCTTTAAATGTCCACAGAATGCTATGTTTTGGACTGATGCTACGAATTTTTTGTATAGTCACACAAATATTGACATAGCTGACAACGAAATTTTATATGGATATTATAAAAAAGAGCGATTTCAGTCATTGGTTAACCACTTCATTATGCATGCAAAGTTTTTCATCTACAGATGTCATGTAACAGAGAAGGGTCCGTATTTCAAAGTTTTTATTGATGAATTAAAGTGGAATGTACACATATTAAAGAAAGTATATGCAACCAATAAGATAGTAGGGCTGTATTCAATGATATTTACTTAAAGTGCCTCACACGATTTTGTAAATTGATGAATCTGAATACTTCTAGTGAGTAGCTTGTCCTTGAGGGGGGGGGGGGGGTTATATATGTATAATATATCAGCTAAACCGGATTCAGTTTTTGGGGATTGCGACCTTGACCTTAAAATTAATAGAGTTCCTCATTGTCCCGCGAGTAAGGTATACCCAAAGTTTGGTACCAATCCATACCTTGGAGCTGGAGATATTGCAAGGACAACAATGCTAACGAATGGATAAGCGGATAGATGGACAGAATTCACCATCGCATTAAACGACCTCGTCTCTTATGGGCATATAAAATGTGATTTTTAATGATTTCTTGATTTTAGGACCATGGCAATGTTTCTACGCACAAAACAGATCATGATTTTTAACAATTTCATGATTTTGGGGTCACATTGACCCACATTTTGGTATGTCACATATTGTGTCCAATCCACTGAAACAAATAAAGTTATTTTTAATGATTTCCCAATTTTAGGGCCACAGTGACCTTTGACCTTGATCTAATTTTTGGTACCGTACAGGACACATTGTCTCCTACTTAATGTAGGAAAAAATCATGATTTTTATAACAATTTCGTGATTTTGAGGTCACAGTGACCTTGAGCTTTGACCTTGACCTGAACTTTGGTATGTGACACATCGTGTTTACCTACATGTAATGCATCTACCAACACAAAAAAATGTGACTTTTAATGATTTCTTGATTTTGGGGTCACAGTGACTGAGCTTTGACCTTGAACTATATTTTGGTACATTACACATGGTCTCCTCTCAATAAAACTACGGACACAAAAGATCATCATTTTTAACAATGTCATGATTTTGGGATCAGGGTGAATTTGACCTTTGATGACCTACATTTTGGTATGTGACACAATGTGTTCCCCTAATGTATCTTGTGACAAACGAAAAGATAGTGCCACGGCACTGTAGCTCATCTGGCTGTAACTGGCGAAAGTAGCTGTAAGAAATTTTTACTAAAGAACTGCAATAGATAAGGTTTTAACTTGTGTTGTTCCCCCTGAACATTAAATGACCCATGCAGTAATTTCCTGAGATTTCATGATAAAGTTTCATGGGAAATTCAAGATGCGGCCATATTGGATTTTCGAAATGGACCAAAAAAGTTATCTTGCACAACTGGACCACAAGGGGAACCTGTGTACCCAATTTGACAAAGATCCATGCAGTACTTCTTGAGAAATCACAATAACAATGTTTCATGGGGAAATCCAAGATGGCCGCCTGGTGGCCATATTGGATTTTCGAATCGAAGCAGAAAAGGTATCTTGCACAACTAGACCTCAAGGGGGACCTGTATATCAAATTTGAGAAAGATCCATGTAGTAGTTCCTGAGAAATCTCAATAACAATGTTTCATGGGGAAATCCAAGATGGCTGCCTGGTGGCCATATTGGATTTTTTAATCAGATCACAAAAGGTATCTTGCACAACTAGATCCCACGGGGAACCTGTGTACCAAATTTGAGAAAGATCCATGCAGTACTTCTTGAGAAATCACAATAACAATGTTTCATGGGGAAATCCAAGATGGCCACCTGGTGGCCATATTGGATTTTCGAATCGAAGCAGAAAAGGTATCTTGCACAACTAGACCTCAAGGGGGACCTGTATATCAAATTTGAGAAAGATCCATGTAGTAGTTCCTGAGAAATCTCGATAATGTTTTATGGGGAAATCCAAGATGGCTGCCTGGTGGCCATATTGGATTTTTTAATCAGATCACAAAAGGTATCCTGCACAACTAGATCCCAAGGGGAACCTCCGTACCAAATTTGAGAAATATCCATGCAGTAGTTCCTGAGAAATCACGATAACAAACTTTCATGGGGAAATCCAAGATGGCCGCCTGGTGGCCATATTGGATATTCAAATTGGAGTAAAGTACACATGTTGTGCAACTAGACTTAAAGGGGAGCCAGTGTACCAAATTTGAGAAAGATCCATGAAGTTGTTACTGAAAAATAATGACAAGATTTCATTGGCAAATTCAAGATGGCCGCCATATTTAAAATCAGATCGACACCGCATGAACAAATTCTGGTGTACTCATTGGGAGGAACATGCATACCAAGTTTCAGCTTAATTGGCCAAGCGGTTTCAGAGAAGAAGGTGTTTACGGACGACGGACGACACATGACGGACGACGGCCGACGGACAATCAGGCCATGACATTAGCCCAGATGAGCTTAAAAAAGTATTTTTACTGATTTCCTGATTTCGGAATCACAGTGACCTTTGACCTGATTTTTGGTATGTGACACATCTATTCCCCCTATTGAATCCACTCACATAAAAATTTAAATTTCCAATAATTTCCTGATTTTTAGGCCAAACTGACCTTTGACCTCTGATGTCGACCTACATTTGGTATGTGACACATCTTCCCCCCGGTATCCACTCAACAAAAATAGGAACTGTAGATAGAAAACTGTCCCAGATATAGACAGACGGGGGACAGACAGACGGATGGAAACAGCCATCACATAATACGACCGCCTTTTGATTCAATTCAAATCAAATGCATTCATGAACTGACAAACATGTACAGAAAAATTGTATTGCTTTTACTGAGATAATCACACAGGAACCCTCAACAAACATTACATGTATGTTAAGTTAATGTCGGGTAAAATTTTACTGAAGCAAAATGCTTTAACCATGGCATGACAGATTGCTGTGGGGGACTCCGAGGCCTGACCAACCTGCCTGTCAACTCAAATCAATGCTCTGATTATCTGGTGATTCTTTCATTTTGAAGAATTATGATTTTTATTCCATTAATTAATTCAGAGCATGTAGCATCTGTGTATAACTGACCATGTTACCATGGTAACAGGTGTCTTTCTGCAGTCAGCATATCTCACAGACAAGCTGTTACAACAGGTGTACCTCATGAATTGACATGTGCAACATCATAAACTACGTTATGGGATAAAATGAACTGTATTCACATCAAAGTAACTATACATGTACAATCATGACAATTTATTACATCGACCGTAATCAAAAGTTTGTGGGTTCTATTATTGTATATTCTACATGTTCCAGATTGGCACTGATTTGAAAGATTCACAAAATTCTGTTTGCTGTACATGCCATACCATCATGACGTATCATGAAACTTAAGATTACGGTTAAAATACTAATAAAACTATATTGGAACCATTCCTTCCCTGATAATCATGATGAAAACTCTACGTTGCAAAAAGAAGGTTCTCTTAGGTACAGCAAAAGTAACAACAGTGGTTCTGTCAACTACAGGGCTGTAATCAAGACCCGTGCAACTGGGGATTTTTAACATGGGGCTCAAGGATTTGAAAGATAATACATCTGTTCAATTATGTGTTAAAATTGAATTATTCTTTTTGAAAGTTTTTCCCATTTACTTCTGTGTTAAAAATAGGCTTTTCCGAGGGAAGAAAATCCCTCAGTGACATCACTATCACAATGTTAATGAAAGCTCGTGTGAAACACGGGCAAAGAGCATTTCCCCAGATAATTTTGTAACCCATAATTTGGTACTCACAGGGCTTTAGATCTCCCCAATTTGGGCCCACCCCTTATTATGGGTGGCAAATTTTTTTTTTGATGAGACAGAGGGTGGGGCACACACCTTTGGAGGATGAGCAATCACGAATCATCCCTGAATGATTTGGGGTAGCCGTGTTAGTCTTTGTAGTAGACAAATAAACAAAAGGTAGCACCTTTGAGACTAACTAGTTTATTTCAACATGAGCTTTCGTAGACACATCATTCCTGGTAGAAGTGCCTCGGAGAAGGGATTTCTTCACCAATGGGCGAAACCCAGTGTGAGGCAACACCAACTTTATTTTGCATTTCATGGACCCACCGACATTAAAAAATCGAATAAAAATAAAATTTCAAATTGCCACTTTTATATTTCCTATGAAAGTTTGAACATAAAGACTTTAACCCTCTTTTTATTTCTGACTGTATGAATTAGGCTGTTGTGCTCTTATCTGAAACAATGCCAGCAAATAATACGAAGCTGCGCATCAGAAAACCCCTCGGCTCTGGGCGCCAGCCATTCATAATGTATTCAATTTGAAGCAAGACTTCAGGAACACCAAGCAGTCAATTGACAAATATACAGATTATGCCAAATTTTGCCATTAGAAATGGCCTCGAAAGTTTCCGTCCAATCAGAGAAACCAGTATTCATTACATAAGTCTGTTGATGCAGATTTGACATCGAGCATTTGAAAATTATCAGAGATAGAGATCAATAATGATTTCACATAAATTAAAGATGGCCGCCCATCCTTCCCACCACTCAGAGAAACTGATGTGGTTATTCATTGCAAGTCTCTTGATATATGGATGCTGTATACCAAGTTTCATATAGAACACTGAAATGGTATCAAAGATATACATCATTAAAGATTTTTCATAAATTAAAGATGGCCACCAAGGTTTCCGCCCAATCAGAAAAACCAAAACTGTCTATTGATACATCGATGATGTATACAAAATTTTACATCGAGCACTTGAACGGTATCAGAGATATAGATCATTAATGATTTTGCATAAATTAAAGATGGCCGCCCATCCTTCCCGCCACTCAGAGGAACTGATGTGGTTATTCATTGCAAGTCTCTTGATACATCGATGCTGGATACCAAGTTTCATATAGAACACTGAAATAGTATCAAAGATATACATCATTAAAGATTTTGCATAAATTAAAGATGGCCACCAAGGCTTCCGCCCAATCAGAAACGTCAGAACTGTCATTTATCGTAGGTCTATTGATGCATCGATGATATATACCAAATTTTACATCGAGCACTCGAACAGTATCAGAGATAGAGATCATTAATAAATTCGCATACATTAAAGATGGCCGCCCATCCTTCCCGCCACTCAGAGGAACTGGTGTGGTTATACATTGCAGGTCTCTTGATACATCGATGCTGTATACCAAGTTTCGTATAGAACACTTGAATGGTATCAGAGATATATATCATTAAAGATTTTGCATAAATTAAAGATGGCCACCAAGGTTTTCACCGAATCAGGGAAACTGGTTTGGTCATTCCTTTGAAGTTTCTTGATGCATCGATGATCTATACCAAGTTTCACACTGAACAGAGAAATGGTACCTAAGATACACAAGATTAATGATTTCACATAAATTAAATATGGCCGCCAAAGTTTCCAACCAATCAGGTCCAGACTCAATAGGGTTCTGGGTCATGAGCATATGAATGTGCAGTGCAAGTTTGGTGTGCCTAGGGTACGTCGTTCTAAAGATATCTTGGTAACAAGAAACCTGTGACGGTTTCGCATAAATTAAAGATGGCCGCCAAAGTTTCAAACCAATCAGGTCCAGATTCAATAGGGTTCTGGGTCGAGAGCATATGGATGTGTACTGCAAGTTTGGTGTGCCTAGGGTAAGTCGTTCTAAAGATATCTTGGTAACGAGAAAGGTGTGACGGACAGACGGACAGACGGACAGACGGACGGACGGACGGACGGACGGACGTACATGACGACGACAATACCCTTCGGCCAAATTTTGGCCGAGGGGTAAAAATGCCAAACAACAAAATATAAATACCTTTCACTATAATTTTTCACTGTAAGTCACTGAATTGTTGCTGTTGTAAAATGCTGCTAATATTACTTAGGCAATAAGGACATTCAATGTAAATCAGGAACCTTCACTGGCTGTGTGATCTATCACTCTGTCACGGTACCCATATTTCGACAGTGATGCAGTATGTCAGAGCTAGGAAATGGAGGGTGTTTCAACAACTCAGCCGATACAGCATGGTTTAAGTTGAAGCATGAAGCTGTTGGAACAAGTGCAAAATTCGTTAAATTGTTCTGGAAGACAACCACAGCCACAACAAAATGATGACAATGTTAGATTTGGAGTGTATGTTGGCAGTTAACATGAGAGAAAACAGGTCAACATCATCACATGCATATATGTGGTATCAATTTAGAATGCCTAGCTATATTTCATGTTATATCATAATATAAAGTATATAACCTAGAGAAAATAGGTTCAGTCAAATGGGATAGGCTTCTAGTCAGTCACCAATTGCACAAGTATGATGAATTTGGAGAGCTCATCTTCACTCCTTTACAATTTATTGCTTGTGCTAAATTTGACCTCAATAAAACAGGTGAAGGTCAGTAAATTTCATTAATTAGGCTTCTGATCCATGCAGGGACCGAAATAGAAAACTTTTGATGACCTGCTGTTTTTTTTTCTTCAGAGAAAAATCGCAGGTCAAATTGAACATCACCTGCTATTTTTATAATTGGACAGCTATTGTTTTCAACCTGTGCAAATTCAGACGAAAATAGTTAATTTAACACCATACAGTAAGGATCATTCATTTGTTAAGTTTCTTATGCATTTTATCTATCCAATTTCACAGGAAAATACACTATAATTTGAACCATCTCTTGTTAATATGCATGTACATGTACAGATTGACAGCCCTTATTAGTTACTAGAGACTGTCTGAGAGTGAACATTATTGAACTTTAATGGTGTGATTCAGGTGTTACAATACACACTCCACAAATGTTGTAACTCGCATGGGAATATACAATTATGAAACATGCGAGTTACAACATTTGTAGGTTTCCATCAATTCTGATGCGGATTGCCAAAAAAATTATACCTATATATTATCTTAAAATGACAAGTCTTATCCAAACTTCATGTCATGTAGCAGTATTCAATGTAGGTACATACTCACTTTATCACCATACTTTATTCATTTGTGCACAGTTTACTTAGTTCTTGCCAGATAACCAGACTATGTATTGTTTTCATCAGTTTAGAGTGTGTATTGTATCACCTGAATCACACTGTTTGTAGATCGCTGTCAGGTTATCGCTTAACAATTTCTGAAAATGACAGCATTTTAATATCCGTCCTACTGGCTTACCTATTCATAAATGTGTATTGGCGGAGATCACATTATGCCTTGTATATATACATGTACTGTGCGTATGGAACTGTTTGTAACTTTGTTCACTGCTGAAGATGCTATAACTAATAGCGAACTATACAGAATGAAATTTGTCATCTCTACTCGGAGTTGATTTTCTTCTCTATTATTGGAAAATCATCAGTGGTTCCAATGGATTACTTCAATTAGATATACTTATAAAAATTTCCCAGGTGGGATGTGCCATATAGCAGGTATGTAGAAGTTCCACTTCAAAAATCTTTCTACTTTTCCAGTTCAAAAAATAATTATCAACATTTGTAACTATGCTGTCAAAATGCAATGGTATGTGCAATTTCACATCTTCAGTTTCAAATAAATTCTGGAGACTTCCACATAAAACAAAAAAATTGTGATTTTATTCATTGAAAATTGGCCAGAATGCATCCCCAGAAATCTGGAAGCCCAGGGCTATGTCAGTAATGGAGAGAGAAATAGCACTGATTTTGGAAATGAAGTGTTTACTCTGTTGACACAAAGTCTACTAGCCCACTTATGTAAAGTGCATTATGCAATAAGTCAACAATTACAGGTCTTATTACCTGAATGGTCAACATACAGTCCTACAGTGTTACAGTATGTCTATTTGACAAAAATGGTCCGACTTCAAGCTCACTTGAATCCTTTCTCCTTACTGACCAGACACTCTTGGCAGCATATTTTCTCTGACTGCATTTTAGTTATGTGTGTAAGCAGGGATTGATGTAGCCTTGATATAGATATATTTAGCTGACTTTACCCTGTGCCACATGATTACGCCAGCACTAACAGCACCAATGTCCTTACAATCCATTTTAAAAACATAATGTTAATAAAATTAGTAATTGTAAAAAAGAATGTATAATGAGATATTTATCAAGCATTGTGTTGATGGGTTGCAAAATCTGTATGAGAGGTGGGCCTTCAATTTCAATCAATCAAAATAAAAACTTTCAGTCCTTTGAAATCCTTTGTCTGTCTGACAATAATAAACTTCATGAACAGTTGAAACACCAATAAGTTACTGTCAATAGATCCACCCAATGATGAACAATATCACGAACCTACATGACGAAGCAAACTCCTCAAATGTGGCCTGGGGAATCTATAGATATTGGACTCAAGTCATGAGAATTTCATATATTTAAAAAAATGGCCATTTGGCCCTACACGGGATGTGAATTATAACACTGGGAATGTTATATTGATGTTCAGCAAAATAGAATTACTTTTCCCTGATCAAGAAGCAAATTTTCATTTTTGTGAATACAAAATCTTATTTTGAGATGCAAAAATGCGTCTCCATGATTCGCCAACACCACCAAAATCTTGTCAGTTCTTTGCCTATCTTGCAAGATCATTATACCCAAATTTCAAGGAAATCAAACACGTTGTTCAGAAGATATGATGTTACACATGTTTACCTGCATTCATGTCTATAGCGCCATCTAGTGATGACCAAATGCCACGAAAAACAAGCAGGTGAAATCTAAAGCCCTCGGGAGATGGCACATAAAAGATTAATGGAAAAAAAAATCAGATAAATGAGATTTTTCAATTAAAAGGCAATTTGATTTGCACGGAAAGGGAATTATCATGTCGGCAATCCTATATTTATGCTTGGCAACCTAGAATAGAACAGTTTTTAACTGTTACGCTGCTGACTTCTTCTTTATGGTGCACTGCAAAAGTTCCCATTTTCACCATGTATTACACGATTACACCCGGGTTTTATGAGCGAAAATATCATTCATAGATGTGTGCCAAGATTTGCCTCACGTAGCAGCTGGTCCATAATGGTTCGGTCAACGTTTATTTGATTTCATTTTATGCCGAAATATATAAAATTGTCAGCGTAAATAAAATTTATTGGAAGAGACTGCAGTATTTTTGGTATAATTGCGGTCGGAAATGGCGAATTATGAAGAATTACAGCGGAAAATCTTGGTTTTTCAGCTGCCTTTCTCCCGCGTCTTTTCCAACTTTTCGTCCGCCATTTGTAGCGTGTGACGTCTCATTGGAAAGGGAATTCCTTATAGTTTCTGATTAGAGCCTTGAATTCGTCCGATGGCCAATCAAACAGACGATAACATCGAAAATAGGCAAGAGGTCTTTTCCCGTTTCTCTTGGTAACGCTACCAGACGACCGAGATATCGGTTCCGTGATTGGATAGCGTGGTCTCGTGACCTAAACATCGAAGCGATCATTGGCCAGAGATCTTCAACTGGGTCAAGTTGATCTAGAGAAGACGCCATTTTTTCTGTAATCGCCAAGAATTACGTGACGTTCAGGTCGACAGAAATGTAAAAATAAACTTCGTTGCGATGATTTCATGGTAATCCGCACTATGGAAATATAAAATGAGCTTCTGTACTTCAACTATACCAAAGAATCATATATTTTGCAAGGGTTTTCTGTAAGTATTTTATATTTTCTGAGCGGCTTCTTGACAATGTTTTATGGAAAATCGCGGTATTTTTTATTATTTTTTTTTTTTTATTTCTTCCTCCCGACTTCGTTATTCCGAGACAGAGTATGAAGTTTACATCCAGGAAATCAAGACAGACTTAGCTAACAATATATGTATGGTTTGTATTAGGTTTCATGCATGGTAAATTTGAAAATATCGATTTTAGACAATGGTACGCGAAGACCGACAAGTTCAGGGCCCCTCTCCGGGGCCCACCGCAGTCTACGCTGTGGCCCCACTACTGGGCCCGCCGCAGCGTAACAGTTAATAACCAACCGTTTTGTAATATTGTTCCCATCCCGTGTTGCTGGTGCCTCTCGATGTGTTTATTGTCCTCTCGATTCTCCATCAAACACGAAACAGAAGGGGGAACTTCCCGCCATATACACTTGGGCGACGAAAACTGCATTCCCCTACGGACTGGGCCATGGAGGGTATGCCTTCAAAACGAGTGACATCAGCTCACATGCCGACTACTGGAGAGTGAAATCCTGCTTGCTTTTGCTGGGCGAACGTTTTACATACGTTTACCCGAGAGAGGAGATAGGGGAGATAATTCTGACATTGCAAAATAAAATAAAAAGATGACCAGTCGGAAAATCGGCAAAAAAAGTTTCCAGTCGGCGGATTTTTGGACAGTCGGTCGGGTTAGGCGCAACAAACTTATTTTTAAGGATGGCCTCATATTCACCCTCTCACTCACTGCAAGGAACAGCACATTTTTTTTTTTGGAATAGACTATATCTAAACAGTTGTCAAAGCAAGTTGTGAGACTATATTTTCTGTCCTGTGACGTCGGTCCACAAAATTAATAATAGAACGAAACTCTTCTGGGAATAACACACATATATTTACCATTCATTTACCATTCAATTGTAACACCTTAGACCATTGTCACTTAATTGATTGTTTAGCATGACCTTGATTTTTTAAATACACGTGCTAGATGCTATAATTAGCTATAATTATTTATTATTAATTATTAAATTGCAAACCAAATGTATATGAATATAAAGAAAATGAGTAAGTTTTACAAATGAAAATGTAAATCCAGGATTTTGAGGCCATCTGTTACCCGGCAGGAACCGGCACGATGGCCTGAAAATCAGGAAGAAGAGCATGTTAAATCAAAGACGTAGCAGTCTCTTTATTTCTCAGAACTGGAATTGCCTTAAAACAAAATATACAATATGCTAACAGTACTAGCAGGTAATTACTTGGGACTTGAACACAATGGAATATCAGTTTACTTCATCTCAATATCATCACAGACTGTGCCTGAACTGTGTTAGAGACTAACCGAGTTTGAAACTCTGACAGACTGTTTACATGAGTATCGCTTATGTATGAATACATTATACAAATTGATTCCAGCACTATAGTTGCAAAATGAGTACCGGTATTTGATTTTCAATATGTCACATGTATTAAATGCTCAAACATGTATAATGAAATGAATCAATAGGTCAAAGTCACGGTGACAGCATTACATTCAGAGAGGAGTTGCTGAGGTATCAAGCTTAACAGTTTAATTACTTGAACATGAATTAACCTTAAAGTATAGCTATTAATATAATTCGTGAATTTCCTAATACTTTCATGCTTTATACTCTTTGAAGTGTTCGATCATCTTGCTAAGCTTAATCATCTTGTATTAATCAATCACAATAAACTTATGTTTGCTTGTTCAATATGTGGTTGTTGTTGTTTCTTACATCAGCACAGATTTCCAGTCATAAATCTAAATACTCACAAATTTCGTGGCAGAATCAGCGACAAACGTACATCAGGTAGTTTCTTTTATCAAACGATGCACACCATTAAATTCGGAGACTTAGAATACATTTTTTTTTCTCGTTTATCTAACAAGCAAGTCTTCACGTGAACTGCTCATTTTCTTAGTTCTCGCCACAACAACTTTTTTCGCAAACAGACAATACAAATTCACGACTGGACTCTGACGCGGTCACGGACTAATGCACAATTAATGGCACATGCAAGTGGAGTGGAAATCGAATTAAAGTAAAAATTTAGCTTTACGATTTAAATTAGACAAATGAATTTGAGCATCAACAGTATAATCCGTGCGGCTCCTCCTCCAACTCCACTTTAACACACTGCACAGCGGGTCGCAAAGGTGTGGTTGGTCCCATAGGTGTGGAGTAGTAACCCATGGGGGTGAATGAGCACTCGGAGTATTAATTTGGAAAGCCTGGATATATTTCTTGATAAAATAGATCAAGGTCAGTCATCTTCATTACATGTACCTTTGCCAGATGTATACATACTATTAATTTGGAAAGCATAGATACATTTTTTTCATGTTTTGACCATAATAAACAGTATATGACCTTGCAAAAATAGGTCAAGGTCAGTCAACTTGGATGGGCTTCTATTCCATCACCAGTTGCATATATACATGTAATATGAATTTGGAGACCCTTAGTAGCTTCAATCCTTCAAAAATATGGCAAAATACTATAATTTGACCTTGATAAAATAGGTCGTCAGTCATCTTCAGTACATCTCTAGACCTTCGCCAGATGTATTTAATTAATTTGGAAAGCCTATCTTTATTTCTTCATGTTATACCATAATAAACAGTATATGACCTATAAAAATAGGTCTAGGTCAGTCAACTGGAATATGCTTCTAGTCAATCACGAGTTGTATATAGACAGCTTCACATTTTAGAGTTAAACACTACACTAACGTTCTGTCATTTACCTTGACTTAACGAATAGAGTAAACTGTTCAGACCCGGAAACGAATGTGATTTCATATAGCCAATCAAGGTGAGAGCTTGCCAACACCGAGCAGCTAGGATTTTCTTTGATGTCTGCCCGTGTGATCCCCAAATATGGCAAGTGGTGGGTGTATTGATGTTAATTTCCTTCGAATAGCCAATCAAATTTGAATTTTGAAAAGGTCATACATTGCAATTCTCCTGGACAGCGGAATATTTATAGCGCTATTACATCACCAGACCTGTATTCTGATCAGATAATGTGACACGTTCAACCAAGGCAACACGTAGTATTAGAGTTGGGTAAGCGAAGATGATATATAATATGAATTTGGAGACCCTAGCTTAGGACCCTAGGAAGTGGCAAATCATTTATCCTCCATTACATGTCTGCTAATCCCTTACCAGGCTATCACCCCATTATGTGTACAAGACCCAGAGAAATCAAAAGGTACATTGAGCGTATACAGGGTAGTGACATACAAATGTTGTTTGTGGGTGATGAACCTTTTGGTAATTTCATAGATGTCACATGACAACTCTTACAGTGTAAGATTTGTCAGGTGACAGCTCAGAAATTAAACATTTTTTTTTACCGGCATGACATAAATTGCAAAGTTCACAAAACAGGAGTTGTTTTCCACCGTCGTACTTAACCACGGTCATTTTTCCGCCCGGCTTTGCTGAAAACTGCGACCAAACGTTTTTTACTTGGTCGTTGTTGATCGGTTTCTTCCCGACTAACAGTCGAACTCCCTTCGCCACCTAGCTAAGATTCATAGCATCTCCCTTCCCTCACCGCTATGCCGATGACAAATACATTTCCCTGGTGGTAAATTCGAACATCATGATGGCGCACTTATTATTACCTTTGCGCCCTATTGAACCTTCGTTAACTCGAGAAAATGGGCCGCCATGAATAAAAATACAGAAATAGCAGGCTAAATGGCCATTCGTCGGTCAAAAATTAATTAAAGACGTTAAAATTATCCCTATGGAGCCTCAAAATCACCTGAAATCGAGGGTCAAGAAGATGGGCATTTTCGTCATATAGACCCCGTGTATACAGGGGATGGTGATCACAACATCGATTATGGTATTTTTATTCATGGCCGGCTGGCGGCTCTTTTTCTTAAGTTAATGAAGGTCCAATATGGCGCAAAGGTTTAATAAAGTGCGCCATGGAGATGTTTGAATTACCACCAGGGAAATGTATTTGTCGTCGGCATAGCGGTGAGGGAAGGGAGATGCTATGAATCTTAGCTATTCGCCACCAGACACTAAACTGTTGGATAGTTGTCGTTCGCTGGTCAAAAACTGCATAAGATTGGACTGCTTTGCCATGGTTATAGGAATCGCAAACGCGAGGATGAATAATGCTATCACAAACTTCGACCGTGCCATTATGTCGTCACCGAATGCAGCTAAAAATGGCGGAAATAGAAACCGAAATAGAATCGAAAACGAGACTCAGTCACATGGCATATCGGAAACCAGGCGAACAGCATGATACGGCTTGAATAGAAAACGTTGGTTTCCGAAGTTACCTGTGTGCACTGCGTATCGGCACATGACTACATACGGGATAAGACAACTGCACGAAGATAGACTCTTTCGTCATTTCATTTTTTTGCAACTGCGCAGCGTGTGCGCAGCTTTTCGTGAACTTCCTGTTTGTACCAAGTCGGAAGTTTTTAACGTTAGAGAGATAGGCCGAGTGTTGGAAAACAGTTGTTATTTTGTGCAACTGTACGTAAAATCATTAAAAAATCTCATGGACTACCGCCAGATAGGCGAAAGAACGGCTCCGGATATTTATTCACCCTGAACACAATTTAGTTCCACAGAAAAAGTACTTTTCCCGAGATATGACCCACTTTCTAGTTTCAACCTGGCCAGGATGCGGCCGTTGGTACAAGTGACCTTTCGTGACCTCGCCTTGTGCGCATGCCCAGTTACCCTAGATTTGTAATGACGATCTCGGCTATTGAGGGGACTTCCTTGAACGAAATCACCACGCTGTAGAACACGTACATACTTTTCTCGTTACAAAAACAATCATCACCATGTTTTTTTGCTTGTCGCCAATGGCGACCTGTAGCATTTTTTCTGGTCGCCAAACTACAAATCTACTCGCATTTGGCGAGTAAATCGGCTACTTTTCAATTCCTGATAGGTCACGGTCAGTCATTTTTAATAGGCTTCTGACCCTTTACCCGATACATACATGTATGTGGTATGAATTCACAATGCCTGGGCCTGGCTGTAATTCTTTTGGCCCATTCCACAGGAAGTGGTCCAAACAAGCCAAATTTTAAAAATGTTAATGTGGACAAAATTTGTGATTTTATTGTAGCAAATAGATCCAGATTACTTGTTGGGACAGTAGTTTGCATTTTCTAGTACACACCTGTCTGATAATTACACTCAGGTGAAGTCAACTATTTTTTTT